>BRZM01004901.1:28926-42901 GCA_033238685.1 Lates japonicus
CGTTACGGCCAGCGGGGCAGAGGCCGTAACACCAGAAGCTCGACAGGCCGCGCGTTGAGCCGAGCTATGTGGAAGACGTTAGTGGTGAACAGGAACATTCGTGGCCAGCACGACAGAAAAGCCGCATTCGCTTCGTCCAGACGGCGAGCGTTATTGCTCAAACAGAGAGCGATCCAGAAACAGGCAGCCTGTTTTCCTTTCGATTTCCGGCAAACATTTATCGATACACAACATAGATAACCCGAATATTGTCATTTTGCCGTTACACCCCAGCAAGCCCATCAGCCACATTGGTTATTGTCCTGCCTGTTCATCCCGCTTCTGAAGATGAGACGCGCGTACATGCACGCCTCCCGCTGCATCCTCCTGTTCAATCATCTTTCCATACCAGGTTAACGGAGTGTAATAAGAAAGGTTCGGGCACTGCCAAGGTGATTAACACGAGTGATTAGCGCAGATTGAGGGCAGCCCCCACCGTCGAACGTCATCGTCACTGCCTCACGCACGCAGGATGCCACAACGCCTGACAGCCAACAGAGATTGTCAGTGATAACTTTAATCGAGTTTAACGTTAACAGTGGGGCGTGGTGAACAAACAGCATGAACCTCACTGCGGCTCCCCTGACCAGCGCTCATTGTATTCCAGTACAACACGGCATCACACCGCCCTCAGCGGACCCCTCTTTCATCAGCACATCGTCCAAAACACAAAACGTACAGCCACGCACAGTGCACATGCCGATCACCGAAAGAGCCGTGCGACACCGGCCAGTAACGAGCCGCACCGGTCAGCGGCACCATTGCCGGTGCCCAGCGCCCAGCATGAACGTCGTCAACACCCGAAGATGAAAACAGGTTTGCCGGCATTCAGTCCAACACAGCTCACAGTTCATATATCGCATCGCGCTGTTCCACGCTCAACGTCACAGCCGTACCGTCAGACGAACAGCCGCCATAATCGTTCGAAATCACGGATTGTTCGATACGACGAGTGTCTTCCTGTCAGCACCGCCTGACCGCCTGATCGATGCATTGTTACGCCAGAACCGATAAATCGTAGCATCGACGTTCAACCGATCACTGGTCTTTCAGCACATTAAAAAACAAAAACAAGCGTCACCCAAACGCCGTCAATTGTCCATCAGTCACACTTAAAGACCATCAATAAGATATTTCATGAAAATACAGCCTGAATCAGTTCCCCGATCCAGCATTGTCTTCCCGCCACCACAATCACTGCCAGACGAACAAACAGCGGGCTGACCGCGCCGATCTGTCCGCCCCGCCCGGCGTTATTTCACAGGCGTCAACATGAGCGAAAAAATGCAGTCATCAAATCACCAGCGTGACAACCACGCCTGAGACGTTTGCGCCGAATGAACGCCATAGCATGCAGTTTTAAAACGTAACTGGTGTATCAGCAGATGAAAACGCCTGAAACCCCGGCTCAATTCCCTCATCTCGATCAGTGAACGCACCATTCCGGAGTCTATAGTTGTTCCAAAAATTTCGCCACGAACAAAGAGCAGTTTCAGCACTAAATGCCGATTTACAGACATGGGTTCATATGTCAGCAGTATCATAAAGCCTGTCACCGCATCAGCCCAGGCAAACATGTAACGACTTAAACGATTGAATCGAAAGAAGTCGCATTTTGCCTGAATGCACGTTTGGCACAGCGTTCAACATTTTAAACAGGCACATCAAACCGACATGCGGTAAGGCTGGGAAACAGCAATTAACTGCAGGCAACCACAAACCCCCACGAGACCGTTCGAGGAGCCCGCAGCCCGTGACCCGCATCGACATCACCGCATCACGACGTTTGGCTGGCCCGTGAGCCCCCGACTTTTCCCCGTAGCCGCACCCCCGTCATCAGCCCGCCGCCAGCATCACACACACATCAAAATTGCCCACCCGACGATTGTCCGCAGCAGAGCAGCAGCCTCAGCACAGTCGTAGTTCACGGCTGTCCGAGCCCACCGGTTCACCGCAGGCACCGATCGGCACCGCGATAAGCCAGAGAAATAGCTCACAGCCGGTCACGAAAGGAACGTAGGCCTTCGCTCATCTTCACCTGAGTTGAACTGAGTTACTTTCAACACTTTTAGCCTTTCGTTATTATCATATTTTTTGAGTTTAGATGACTCAAACGAAGATGGGCGATTACCGGAAGAGATGCGCACGTTTTAACACTGCCGTCAACCACCATTAGCCAGATGGATCGTTTCACGTACAGAGTGCCGAGAACAAAGAGGCAGCACCAGCATGGGCCGAGGTCGCGTCAGATGTCCGACAGCGATCGTCTTTGTCCTGTGTCAACGAAGTCAACAGTCTCAATCACCCTCCTTCCCAGCCAACACAACACGTCGTCCCTCACGAACCACAGTTAGCTCCGTCGCCGGGCGACAGAGGGCTACTCCTGCCACCGTCAGCCCATGCTTCCTTCGGCACACAATCAGGCGCCAGGCCGGAGCGTCAGCCGAGAAATGAACGCATTCACGTGATGATGAAGACGCAGCCGGACCAAAAGCAAGACGAAGACGTTCGGCATCCGCAGCACATTGATTCGTGAGCAACGGTAACGGGTGAGATGCACCAGATGCACAAGATATGACTTTGTTTGGGGATTGAGTCTGGTTTTACTGTGTTTCCGCAGGCCTTTCCGCGTGTCCACATCCACAGGCACAGCGGTGCCGAGAGTTCCCCGAACACAGACCACAGCCCTCTGTTCGCAGCCCGGAGTCCATCAGGTTGTCAGCGCCCGAAGACAAATGATTGTCAACGTTCGAACAATTTGAACATTTCATCTCTGGCGCACACGTGGCGATCATCAGGGCAGAGTTACGCGCCCTGTGGCCGCAGCTCAGCCACTCGAGGATTGACCAGGTATCAATCATCTTCATTATGATACTCCAGACCAGACACCCCTGACCGCAGCCTTCCGATCACCGGTTACCGAACATTCTTCGTCTTCTGCGCCTGAGTGATCTCGAGTCGCCGCGCCGCAGCAGCAACAACATTTGCCACATCATTCTTCATCATTCTTTCGTCTACGTCCATTCGCTGTCTTTCACTGCTTCCGAACCGAATTGAACACGGTGCGCCTAATTTCTTCCAGATTAAAATCAATTCAGCCTCATGCTCGTGCGAGGGCTATTGACGGACCGCGCCCACAGCCCGCGCTGCCCACCATGTTCCCCGTGATCACTCGGTTGAGTCTGAGCTTGAAGACACATGAAGAGGAGAGCCAACAATATCCGCCAACACCACACAAAGTGAGCCCAATTGCGTTAGCACAAGTTTCGCCCGGCTGCAGCACCACATACCAGAGGCTCACCCGAATTTGAGGTCGTCATGCTGCTGCAGTGGCATGATGTCCGGCTTCTTCACCTCTTCAGACCGCCAGCGGCCTGGCCTCGTTCACGCAGTGTCTCAGCCACCATTCGGTCGATGAACACCGCCGTCACCACCACCATGTTCATCTTCACCGCAATTAAACAGAGGAGAGAAACGAAGAAACATGAACGATTAACCAAACCGATAGTCTTTTCGGAAGTCGACCGTCAAGAACGATAACCGTCACACACACAGCCGATGGTTCGCACGACGTCGGTTAATACAGAGCAGAAGGTACCGTTATTACGACTAGATGTAAGAAGGCAGCAGGAACCGTACGAACAAGAGCCGAGTGATCAGCGGCTGTGCCCCGATAACCGGACGCCGTGCAGTTTAATACCGTTTACAACAGCAGGCGGCAGCAGTACCCGCGATGAACGCGACCGTGCGAAAGGAAAGAAGATCGAGGAAGAAGAACGACCCGAAGAAGGCACGAATCAACGCTATTACGGTAACAACACCGACCGCGCTTTCTCGACTTGCATCAGTTGTTGCCCGGCAAGTTGTCAGACGCTCAATAAAGTCGCGGGCCGATAACCCTCAAACATCTCCAAAAACAAAAATCGCAAAAGAGCCTACGCCTGTTGTGATAGTCCGCACCGTCGGTGTTACGTACTGTTTCGAGTTTCGAATGAAACCATGGGTCTTCATTCTCAATATCTACGTAAACATGCACATACTATATAGCGGCGAAGAAAATCTGTCCACGTTTTTTTCTCAGAAATTAACTCGTCCATAGTCTGATTATTGGAGTCTGTTTTCCTCATCACATCCCCATTGATGACGTTTTCGCCGCCGCCGCAGTTCATCTGCGCCATCGGCCGCTGAAACAGACGGGCGGATTTTGCGCCGCAGCAGCCCCGACGAGGAAGAACATGTGTATACCATTTTCGGTCGGAAACACAGTCGATGGCGCAGTGCGCACACAACGCCTGTATCGCATTTAACGAACACAGCAATACATCAGCGTACCACCGTACGAAAATAGAGAGTCGATGACCGTAAAAAGTCAAGACCGTTTTCAGATGGGCTTGTGAAACAGCAGTGCATCCTCTCATATTTCATATATCCGCAGATTGGCTCAGAGAAAGAACAATCACCGTTCACGAACAGACCCAACAGTTCAGACCGCAGATGTACCGGCTCATTGGTAGTCCGACTTGTCTTCAAGAGATCGTCCCGCCGGTTGTAGCGACAGATTGCGATCGCCGCTGTTTGTGCCGCACGGCTAAACGTGCTTTCAGTCCTCGATATCCCCCATTGTACCGCGGTAATGCCCAGCCACCACACAGCGGCAACCGCAACCGTTCACACTTCACGCCAGAGGCTTCAAAGCTTTATTTTTGCATTATTCATCAGAGCAAAGTCATGATCACGGAAACTTCAATTATATGACCATTAATGCGATGACATTGAGTCCACCGCGAATTTATGGCTTCCAGCAGTTGGTCAGCGAGAGACGGCACCCGACCCCAGAAGGCAACTCACGATTAAAACCCTTCATCTTCCGTCTTCCTCTCCTCCCTCTTCAGCCGTCGGGGCCGCACCGTTCCGCCTCCCCACGCCACATGAATACCAGTTATCAGTATACCGGGTCAGCTCGACACCCGGTGATCTTCCATTTGGCCACGGTGAGCCCAACGCGGAACACGAGTTACGCCAAACAGCTGCGACAATAGCCATCAGTGCAGACGGTGGCGAGCAGTGATGATTGGCAGCCGAGGAGGGTGAGCATGACGGCCGAGTTATCTGGCCCCTGGGTCATTCTGAGATTGCTGTCTTCATTCTCCTCCTCTCATTCTCCCAGTCATTCACCTGACCCTCCTCTCGTCTTCTCTGAAGAAACACATAGTTACAGTTACAAGCCTTTAGTATCGTCTGTTTTCACATCAGAGTTGTTCGGCGTGGTGAATACTAAAACCAGAGGCGTGTATTTTAGACATTTCGAGTCAGAGAGAAGACATACCAGGCCTGCTTCGTGAAGGCTGCACGATGGTGTGCACCACACAAGCCAAACCTGATATATCTGCTCTGACTCAGGGAGTATTGTGAGCGGGGGATCCCAAAAGAAGCACACGCGCTTCGGCAGGCCAGACAAGGCAAGTTCACCCATCGTCAACCGGTTGTCACAGTTATTGATACGGAGCGATTTCAGGAGCAGTCAGTCTCGCCAGGAGAGCGAGCTGTAGCTGTAGTGACCACTTCAGAGAGGCAGAGGGAGGGTCAGGTTGAATGACTGGGAGAAAAATAAGTAGAGAGGAAATGAGAACTGTATCCTCAAATGGCCAAGGGCCAGATTAGCTCAGCCATCTAGCTCTCCCCCTCCCTCCCTCGCTTCTGTCACTCTCCCTGCTCACTACACATCTGCACTGATAAAAACTGTGTGGTCCTTATCTGTTTTAACATGCTCAGTATATCCAGATTTGATCAGGAAGCTCCTGTCTTAAATAGAAGATCTGTCTATTTACTCTCCACCGTGTTATCAGACTTATTAGTACCAGGAACTGTGCTTCATTATTCATAGCATGGGAAAGTAGACAGGTGCAGCTGACAGCAAGAGAGAGAGAGAGAGAGGAAAGACAAGAGGCCTAAATGAAGGTTTTTAGTATCATGAGTTACACTTCTAAATTAGGTCAGAGTTACTGCATGCCATTCCTTTGACCAACTACTGGAAGCCATAAATTCCTTGTGGATCCAGTATGTGTGCTCATCACGGCTAAGGTAATTCAATATAAGTTAAGTTTCCATGGTGTCATGAGCACATACAGTTTGTTAATGAATAAGTACAAAAAAAAAAAAGAAGTAAAGCTTTTGAAGCCTCTGGCATCAAGTGTAGACAGTTTTACCCTGCGGTGCCACTGTGGTAATTTTATTATTTCATGACATCATTACCACTTAATTTTAATGAGGGATATGTTAATATCAAAGGACTAAAGCTGTTTAGCCATGCCAACAAGCTAACGCGTCCACTTAATCTATGTCCTCTTCTATCCCAGCAGAGTTCAGTCTCTCCTCTTAAGTTAAATCAAGTTCTAATAGGCCAGTACATCTGCAGTCTGAATATTAACTAGTAGGTCTGATGCATGAACAGTATTGTTCTTTCTCTGTATTAATCTGCAGATTAATATAGAAATATAAGAGGATCACACTATGACTTTCTAAGCCCATCTGAGAAACAGAAAGTCTCTTGAAACTTTTTAATTAAATGACTCTCTATTTTCATTTTGAATTGAGTACACTGATGTATTACTGACGTGATTTTGTTCATGCATTTTTACAGAGCGTCTGGCACTGTGTACACTGCCATCGACATAGCAACCGGCCAAGAGGTAAAACATTCTCACACATATTTCTTTTTCCTCACTAAGCCGTCGGGCTTACACTTGTTCTGAGCTGCAAATCCCCCTTGTCTGTTTTCTCAGGTGGCCATTAAGCAGATGAACCTGCAGCAGCAGCCCAAGAAAGAGCTGATCATCAATGAGATCTTAGTGATGAGGGAAAACAAGAACTCCAATATAGTGAACTACTTGGACAGGTTGGTTTTCACAAGGAAAAAAAAAACATGGACAGATTTATTTGCTGCCACTGTATAAACCTGTACATATTTACATGATGTGGGAAATACAAGGCCCACATAAGGACTTTCATTCAAACTCAAACAGGTACATGGCACCATTGTTATAGTTTCTCTAGCAAATGTAAAATGCTTTTTGCATTTTTTTGTTTTGGAAGATGTTTTGAGGTTCCAACTCAGCCCACACAGCTGTATGAATGTATCTGACGTTAACTTGCCGACAGCAACTGATCTGTAGTCAGAAGCTAAACGAGGTCAGTGCATGTTGTTACCATAATGACATTGAGGGATTCTCTGTGCCTTCTTTCCAGGTCCCATTCTTCTTCCTCGTCTCCTACTTCTTCCTTTTCCCTTTTAATGGTAGTCAGCATTCATCTTAAGGTGCATTACTGCCACCTACTGTTGTAAAACTTAAGTAAACATTAAACTGCACAACCGTCCAGTTTCTATCAAATTTTTAGCCCTTGGTCCACTCAGCTCTTATTTCAGTACAAGTTTCCTGCTACCTTCTTACATCTAGTCGTAATAAGCTTGAGTACCTTCTACTCTATGTGTCTTAATTAACTCGGCATCATGAAGTGCACAGTACATCTCAAACTGTAAAGACGTGTATGTGTCGTCTTCTTGGCAAGTTGTGTTCTTATTGTGTCAACTTCCGAAAAAGATTCTCAGTTTGGATTACTAATCATTCCATGTATTTTTCTTCATTTCTCTCCTCTGTTTAGTTACTTGGTGGGAGATGAACTATGGGTGGTGATGGAATATTTGGCCGGTGGCTCGTTGACAGATGTAGTGACTGAGACCTGCATGGACGAGGGCCAGATTGCTGCGGTCTGCAGAGAGGTAAGAAGCCAAGTTTAGACATCAGCAAAACCACCCACTACTTCTGTAGCTATGATGAGCTGACCCTCAAATTCAGGTGGGCACATACAAAAACATGTGAACACTTCACCAGCCAGGAGAAAGAAACTTGTACTAAGCACAAATTTGAACTCCTTTGTATGTGTGGGTGTTGATCGGATATATTTATTTGGCTTTTTCCTCCCTCTTCATAGTGTCTTCAAGCTCTGGACTTTCTACACTCCAACCAGGTGATCCACAGAGACATAAAAAGTGACAACATCCTCTTGGGTATGGACGGATCCGTCAAGCTCAGTAAGCCCTCACTTTTTTGACATGAAATTTGAATTGGTTTTAGTCTGGAAGAATTAAAGTAAAAAAAGCACCATTAATGACACAGGTGGTTCAGATTCAGTTCAGGAGACAGGGTATTGTGTTAAATAAAAGACTGCTTGAATGAGATATGGGTAAAAAGAATAATGAAGAATAATGTGTAACTAAATGTTTAACACACCACTGCACCTCTCTCCCTCTGCAGCCGACTTTGGCTTTTGTGCTCAGATCACTCCAGAGCAGAACAAGCGCAGCACGATGGTGGGAACGCCCTACTGGATGGCACCAGAGGTGGTGACTCGGAAGGCTTACGGTCCAAAAGTGGATATCTGGTCTCTGGGAATCATGGCGATAGAGATGGTGGAGGGAGAACCGCCCTACCTGAATGAGAATCCACTCAGGGTAAAACACAAACTGCAGCCACAACACAGGACGCATGACTCTCCTGCTCCCTGGTGGTCATACAGTATGCATAGAGATGAAATATTCAAATTGTTTCAGACATTTGATAATCGCATTTGTCTTCCCAGGCACTGTACCTGATAGCTACCAATGGGACTCCAGAGCTGCAGAACCCAGAGAGGCTGTCGTCTGTGTTCAGAGACTTCCTCAACCGCTGTCTGGAGATGGATGTGGACCGCAGAGGCTCTGCCAAGGAGCTGCTACAGGTAAAAACCAAGACTCAATCCCAAACAAGTCATATCTTGTACATCATCAAGATTTTATCTCCCACCGTTGCCATTTGCTCCTCGCGTCATGTGCTGCAGATGTTACCAAACATCACTAAATGTCACCTTTTTATAATTCAAAAGCTGCATCTTTCTATCTGCATATCCTCTCTGTCGTCTACAGCATTCCTTCCTCAAGCTGGCAAAGCCTCTCTCCAGCCTGACGCCTCTGATTGTAGCTGCGAAGGAAGCCATAAAGAACAGCAGTCGCTAGGGAGTGCCCTCTGTCCGCACCCGAGGCTGGAGCCCTGCTTGTGTTGTGTGCGTTCATGGGGGGGGGGGGACTTGGGTGTACGGGTGGCGGGTGACGTGACAGTGACAGCACAAGGAGGAGGAGGGTGGGATGGTGGGGGGTGGGGGGTTTGTGTGACTTACGGTGACAGCACAAGGACAAAAGACCCCCAGGCCTCATATGTAGAACGGACATCTGGCCTTGCAGCCTCTCAGCCCATGCTGCTGAAAAGACCTTGCCTCTTTGTTTACTTCTCCAGCACTCTCTGTACATGTAGAGCAGTCCATCACAAGTATGTGTGCGTGTTTGGGCGCGTGTATGTGCGTGTGTGCAAAAACTGTGCACATCTCTTTGTGTCATACATCTTGTTTGGGAAGTGGTCGCTCCCCAAACTCCAAAAAAAAAAAAAAAAATGTAATAATAACGAAAAAACAAAAAGGGTGAAAAAATTTGAAAAGGAAGTGTGCTCAGTTTCAACTTCAAGAGTGAAGAGGAGAAACTTAACAAAACTGAAGAGCCCTCGATTCCTTCCTTGGCCAGCTGTAGGCTTGGTTTTCTTTCCTCTAGCCCCTCCACGGAGCACGATCAGGCCACACCTGCACCTGCAGTGACCAGCTGATGTGAGAGAGTGACTCTGGACCCAACCTTTGCCTGCATGACTACGGCTCTGTGCAGAAACACTGCTACTCCTCTGCAGATTGTCACATCTCAAGGTGGTAGATTTTTGTGTATGTGTGTATGAGGATGTGTGTGTGTGTGTGTGTATGAATGTGTGTAGGGGTGCAGCTACAGGGGAAAAAGTCAGGAATAATTTCACATGACCTATGCCAGCTTTAAACATCCTTCAGTAATCTGTGTCATGTCAGTGAAGAGATACGGGTCTCACATTTCATTTGAGAAGGCTCCTCTCAGACAGTCTCTCTCATAGAAAGTTTATGAAGGTTACCTGCAGTTAATTTACTGACTTTCTTCCCTAACCTTACCACATATTATCAGATTTAATGCTCTGCCTGTTTAAAATATTGAAACACTGTGCAAACATTACATTTTAAATATATAAAATGCACAACTTCTTTTCAATTCCAATGTTTAAGTGTTACATATTTTACTGTTGTGATGCAGTGACAGGCACATGATCACACTGACATATAGATTACATGTCACATATTTAAATCAACATTTAGTGCTGAAAACACTCTTTATTTCATGTGGCAGAAATTTTTGGAACAACTATAGACTCAAATAGTGCACATTCACAGTCAGATGGGGTTAGGGCCAGGGTTTCAAGCATTTCATCTGCTAATTACACAGATTACACATTTTAAAAATACACATACACTATGGCGTTCATTTTGTACAAGCATCTCAAATAGGATTATCCACACTAGTATTTGTGGCTTTCGTTTTTTTCCCTTCATGATGTACCATGTTGTAAATAACACCAGAATAGGGCAGACAAATCAACATAATTTATGTCAAGCCCTTCTTTTTATTTCATCTAACAATTAATTATGAAATAGCAGGAAAGACAAATACTAGATCAGAGACTGAACAGAAATATAAATATTTTCATAGAAATATCTGTATTTGGTGATGGATAGTCCTCTTTAAGGTGCTGACACACAGTGGATAGTGTGTAACTGTAAATCCCAGCGTTTTAAGATTTTCAAATGAGCGCTTGTTTTTTGTTTTTTTTTAATGACAGTAGCAAACAGAAGGTCATGTGATTAGTCAGTTGGACGTCCAGTGCCACATTTTATCAGTTTACCTGTGTCCCAAGCATCCTTGACAAAAAAACAATAACGCTCAATCTAAAATATCAGTCAAAACAATAGTCTGCAACAAGACATAGAGGGAGAGAGAGATTTTCCTCATCATGTAATTAATCCATGATTTGAACAGTTATTTATGGCAACTGTTGTCCCATCTGGAAAATGAGTATAAACATGTGACATTAGTACATCTTGTGGTCTTGCGGTCTACATTATATGACTGTGACTATACATGTTTGGACTGAATGCCAGCAAAACCCTGGCCTATCTTTTCAGGTGATATTTGACAACATTCATGTCTACTAAGGCACTGGGCACCAACTGTCGTCCTCATCCCTCCCTCTCCCTCTCCTTTGGTACTTCAGTGCAGCTCATTCATTCTTCAGTGTCCTTTTGTCTTTCAATGGTGTCTTATGTGACTTTTCTTGCGTGACCTGTACGTTTTTGTGTTGAGTGTTTTTTTGGACGTGCATGCTGATTAGAGAAGGAAGGGGAATGTTATCCACTGAGCGAAGTCGTGAGTGCCATTTCATGATTGTACCTCGTCCCTAATGAGCACTGAAAATCAGAAACCGTAGTAGAGGTTCATGCCGTTTCCTAACATTCCCACCACACCCCCCTGTTGGCATTTAAACTCGATTCCTGTTCAGAAGTTATCTCCTTTGTGTCTGTGTTTGGTAGCTTTGTCAGGCGTTTCCCGTGTAGCGTCCCTCTGTGCGTGAGCGTGTGTGTGCTTGTGTGTGTGTGTGTTAGGGGGCTACCTCAATCTGCACTAGAAGATGCCTCACTCGTGTTGTCCACCTTGACTTTGAGGTGCAGGGTAGCTGCTTAGTCATATTGTACCTCCATTGTACAGCAAATGTACAGAAGATGAAGGAGTGACGTTAGACAGGAGGATGCAACAGAATTCATGCATGTAAAACAAACTATACACTGTATCTCATCTTCAAATAGGTTAAGATTGTTAGGATATGTATGTATGTATGTAAATATGATGGGAAAACCCCCCTTTTTTCAGAATTATGTAACTTAAAAATGACAATATTCAGGTTGCTCTATGGTATGTATCAATAAATGTTTTGCACCCTGGAAATCAAAAAAGAGAAAAACAAAAACAAACACACACACGCTGTCTCTGCACTCCTGGATCCAGCTCTCCTGTTTGGGCTTTATTATCGGACACTCCTTCATCTGGACAGAGAGCCGGTGAATGCAGCACTCTGTGTGCTGGCCCACACAGTCTGTCCTGAGTACCACTGCTGAGTGTTAGTACATGTAAGTGTGTGTGTGCGCGGTAGGTGTGGGTGGCCTGTCAGGAAAGCTTCGCCGGCCCCCGGGGACATTTTGGCCTCTGCCCCATGTACAGGTCTGAACTATGAGCACAAAGGTGAATTTTGGGACAAGAGACACCGCTGACGTGCCCCTTTTCTGTGGTTGCGCCTGTACATTCCTATCTTCTGAATGTGTAAACCTGTACACGTGGTGTGAAAATTCCTCTATTAATGTGTATCAAGAGAATGGAACAAAGACAAAAAATGTTACTTTTTAAATTATTATTATCATTATTATTATTATTACTCTTATTATTGTCTAGCTTTGTAAAACTGCTGATCCATCTGGCATACCTCAGCAGGCCTTTCCCCATCTTTGAAAAAGGACAAATGAGTGACGGGGAAATGAGGTTTTGGATAAACTATTTTTAATTGTGGTTGAAGCAATAGACTTTTTGAACTTTGAATTGTGCATGGCTGTGTCTTGAGTGTAAAAAAACAAAATATTGCAGTTTGGGAACTGGACTGAAATAAAAAGAGGAAGAAAACCAGAGTTGTGACAATACTTATATCATGCCTCTTAGGTTGACTTCAATTTATTATGCCATTCAGAGTTATGCATTTTGTTAATAATCATGAGAATGAAACATGGATATGAAGTGATGAAAAAAAGGAACGGAAAGTGCATTAAAGAAAAAGATACATGAATTATGAGATGTACGTATAGTAGGCTACACTACATAATGATGACTTGATTTAACTTAAGAGGAGAGACTGACCATATAGGCCATAGTTATGATAATTGTATGGTAAGACTTGAATGACAAAATACTGCCATATTTGTCACAGTATCTATGATGTTACAAAAAACAGGAATGCCATCTTCACAAGCAAAAATGCCAATAAAAAATGTTTTATAAGTTATAAAAAATTAATGAGGGTAATTGAAAACATTAACAGGAAGTGACATTCAGTCTGTCCAATAGTGCCCTGTTCACCTCTCAACATTAAAAGTAATCAACATTCGAATAAAAGTCTAAAATTCAGCTCAGTGTAATCACATGCGGCATACAGTGGTAGCAAACAGTCAATTTTAGTGCACTCATGATGGCACGCGTCAAGTCTCACAAGATCGTACTCCACATAGTTCGGCACTGAACACGATTCAGCTCTCTCTCCCGGGGTCACCGACGAGGTCACATGGCGGTCAGCTGAGTCGAAGTGATGATCCTCAGGCTGATGTAACCGGGTATCTCGTCGGCCATCTGCCGACCCTGCTTCCTCAGCTGAAGCTTTTGAGGTTCGGTGGTCTCCTTCACCGACCCAGACAGCACCACTTGGCCCATAAACTCGTCCTTCACCGCGTTGCTGTTCCACACCTGAGGGGAGAACAGTCGGTTTTCATTTTACTGTCCCAGATTAGAAACATTGCATTGTCTTTGAGCTGAAAACAAGGATTCATTTCAGGGGATACAAGTATTCCCTTTGCACTGCCGGTCACTGAGATTAATTACAGTCATCAAGACCAGACAGATGCCATTTTACCTCCACAGTTAGGGGCTTTCTGGGCTTCTTCCTGTAGAAAATGCCACTGGTTGCAAATTCTGGTTGCAGGGTGTCCTTCTTGATGGTGGACCGCACTGATTTACCCTCACAGGATATGATCACATAGGGGTCTGCACCTGCATGTGAAAGATACGTTTTTGAAGGCTTAGTAGATCTGTGGGTAAAGTCTAGCCTCTGGGACATCCTCTAACCTCCTGTGCTGTCCTGGTTCTGCAGCCCCTCTGCTCCATGGACGTAGACGTGAGTCACAGCCTGTGGGT
>BRZM01004903.1:12274-23683 GCA_033238685.1 Lates japonicus
ACAAACTGGATGTGCTACTTGCATGGCCAGGGCGAACAGAAAGAGCTCTTATATTCCTATGCATGTACTCAATGAGCGAAAGAGGCTTTTGATTTTACTGCAAATTTGAACAATCTCTTGATGTGTCACTTCCAGGCGAAATTACATTTTTGGTTTCACAAAAGTCTAACAAGAGAAACTTGGTTTTCTGTGACAGTCAATGAGATGTGGTATAATTAAAACATAATCTAAAAATAACTGTTTTGACTTTGGCAACATCTTTGCATATAATTTGTCTCTACCAGTGGTGACAGAGCCATAAGCTTGAATGTTTGCTTTAGAAACCTGCTGTTCCCAATTGAAAAAGCCTCTACAGAATTTGAAAAATGCATAAAAAAATATATATCCAACATGCTAGATCTGTACCTATTTGGAATTTGGCATTAACAGCAAAGCCAATTATTGACTGGATAAGCCATGGCATGCCGATCTACTGTACTAACATTGAAATAACCTTAAATACTATGGTTTCACAAGTTTCATTTTTACTGGTAGTTGCAGAGGTTGCGGGGTAGGATAGGGTGGAGCAGTGCAAAATAACTGGAAGAAATTGCCAAAATGGGTTCAAAAGAATATGACGTTTTATTCTCCAAACGGGTTATCAACAAATTAATGTCTTCAATCAAAAATGAAGTCAAGATCCAACTCAAAACATTCTAGAGGAGATAACAGTATTTAAATAATCCTTGACATAAAATGTCACTTTTCCCCCTTTTAAAAGGTTTTATTCTTTTATGATGAGACATTAAGGTACTTTCCTGAGTGTGCATATGGTTTCTTCAAAGTCAGTTTTCAAAGCAAAATTTCAGCCATGTGCTCTCTTGCTGCATTCATGATACATCAGAAAGTCAGAGTACAAAATTATTTGAATGCATGAACAGGTTGAATTTTCTGCCTGGAAACTTTGACACTTGAAAATTCAGGTCGCAATTTACCCGACTAGACATAACAGTTACAATCGCCGCGTCTTCCATTGTGACTGGTAGGGACACTAATATTACAAATGCTATTTAATTACTTTTTAACAAGTAATTTACTATTATATGACATGTGACACATTATTGTTTACTTAAATATAGTGAGTGAAGTTGCCAGTGTTATGGTTTTGCATGAGCATTTTGTAAAGAATTGATATTCACTTCTTGAATAGAAATACATCCAACGGGTGTTTCGTCTTGCTAAACCATAGTAAACAGTACCTTGTAAAGACATCAAAGATGTTACTGTAGACTCCACCTTGCATTCTGAGTTGATCATGTGAACATATGTTTTTCAGGCTCGGAGCTCCCCTCGGAATGCAGCATCTGCCACTCTCTCCTTTCTTCCTGCCTCCCTCAGTTCCCACATCCTCACACATTAGGTGGGTTTACGGCATTCTGGAAGATGTAGTGTCTGCAGTGCTGTGGGAATGTAGCACATCCCTCGACTACATGTCTCCTTGTGAGTTTTAAGCAGTCAATGCATATAGTTTTGGAAGGAGATGTAGTGTCCATGTGTGGCCAAGTATGATAACATTCATTTTGTTCTGTTAGTGATAGTGTGATGGTGGCAAAATAGCCATTTTTATATGAACATGTCACACTGTCATAAATCACAATTCATTCAATTACACAAGAAAAGCAATAAATAAAAATAAATGTAAATATACATAATTTTCATGAGACTGGACAGGAGTTTCATATATTTTAAGCTATAGGCATGACAGTATTTTATAGTAATGTGGCTCTTCTGGGTTTCCCTCTGTCTTGGAGATGGTGTAGCTGGGGCACCAGTTCAGCTGCCTCTGTGGGCGTGGAGGTCAAGAATCACACAGGTCTTCTTTGAAAGGAGACTGCTACTCAGAAATGTTGGAAGGCCATCAGAGAAAAATTCTGTTGGGGTGGGATATGTCCAATTATATGCCATACCCACTGTGACTCTGGTGGGACTCTATTTGTCTCGTGACACCAGGAGAAATCTGTGTTCTGTGCTTTAATCACTTGCAGGTTTGAGGCTGTGGCTAATGAGGCTTAGCCATATATAGAGCCAAGTCAGTCTCAGTCTCAGCTCGGCACTGGTGATTGCAGGGGCCTGCTCAGCCAGAATCAGACAATAATTAACGCCTTATTGTGGAAATCAAAACTACGCCTGATTGTGTGCCGCATAGAATTTGAGAGATTTTGTAAATAACACCTCTAAGCCTCTTTATTTACAGTATTATGTCTCAGTGCAATGTTTTGTGCCAGATGCGAAGTGTCTCTTGTCTCAGGCAGGACATGAGAGTTCCAGTCAAATCTCTTACAAATCATTGGTAGCTCACAGCCAGAGATTCAGCGTACGATGCACAAGGATTTTGGCATAACAATAAATTTTTTACATAAGGACATCTATATCAAACTGCAGGAGGTTTTGATTCTTAGCTGTGGCAACATGTCCCAGATAGCTTTCTTGTGGAAAAAGGAAGGAAGACTCTCAGGCTTTTGACGTATTTCCAGGTGCATTCATGAATATACAATCACATATTCATAACAACTACATTTCACAGTCATAGAACACATGTTTTAAACAATTTGAGAATGAGGATCCTCAGGCGATATTGTGTTCAGTTTATAGCTGCGTTTGTGTTTGTGAAGTCAAATCTCCTTACTCAACTGCGCCACTAACTGTAAATGCATGAAATAAGTCGAAACAGGTGGTTGACAGGTAAAACTGGTTGCCACATGTGGCCAATGAGCGTTAAAGTCTTAACAGCTGAAGATCCGCTGAGTCAAGTCAGTTATTCATTTAAAGTATGATCAGACAAATTAGATGACACTCATACTGAAACTCAAGGCAGGAGGAGGCTGTAAATAATATCATTACATGCTTTTGGATATACTAAAACCTTCAAAGTATTAACTATATCACATCACAAATATCACAGAGTAGCAGGAAAAATAAATATTTCTTATCTGATCTTTATTGTGCAAATAACTTTGTAAGAGATTTCAGTTGCAGGAAGAATCAGTGGTGAAAACCGCCATTCAAAACCAAAATTTCTCTTTATCAGCTTAGATTGCTTTGTTTAGGTTATAGTGAATTTATAGTAGTTTAATGTTAGCCGGCACAAGAACAAGGTGAATATTTGAAGAGGAAATACTAACCACACTTCTAGGTGGTTTCATAGGTTTTCCTGATTAGACACATAATAAGTAATAAAGTAGCTCAAATGTGAAGAGGTTTTACCGTTGAGGGAGCTGCTTCAGTGAAAGGTTGACTGTCACATGACTGAATCCCAGTTGCATTTGAAGCTTCAGTTCATCCTGTTGTTGTGCTCTCTGTTCTTGACAATATTGTTGTGGTTCAGGTTTTTCTTTCCTTTTGTCTGTCCTTTGGTAGGTTGGTGTGAAAAGCACATCTTAATACATAATGCATGTCTAATTCAGCTCCAGCAGCAGATGTGGAGCCACTGAGTTGTTATCCTCTTACTGTATGTGACAAATATTGCATCATTTTGCCATAAATGTTGAATGCAATCGTAAGGAATTTTGCAGTCTACCCACAACAATACATATCATTGGTGCTTGAGTTGCTTCCTGTGTGAATAGCTGAATATTTTTTTCTCCTCATCTTTTTCTTGCAGAATAGTGAAGTCAAGCAAATGGCCTAATTTCTCATACCAAAAATAAAGCCTTGCAAAAATGTCTGATCAAAACATTTCCCACACAACGTACATTTAGTGAATTAATTGGCTGTGACTGTTGGAACCTGATGGTAATGTGTTTACATACAGTATTTAGTTATTGGAAATTGCATCAGTGTCATTTGCTCACATAGTTTGATGAGTGAGACACATTTTCTTTACTTTAGCTGTAATCCTGATCCAGAATTAAGTAAGTTGCAGCAACATTCTAGCATACTACACAATTGCACATATGCAGTAACTGTATGCTTCTTCCCCAGAGCCAGACAACAGAGACATTGTCAAAATTCCTCTCACATCAAAAACAAGTTACTTATTTTTGACGGATTTGCATAAATAAATGGAGTGTTTCCTAGAAACACATGACACAGCATGCTCTTAGTTGAGAACAGACCCTCCTGCTTTGCGGGGTGTGATAGATACTGCTATTAGTCAGACATCAGCAAGCACTTTAATGTACAAGGCTAATTGCAGGTAGTAAAAAGAGGAAAAGCATTACTTAGCATGTAGGGTGCCTTAAGGGAGAAAACCACCTCACACAAAAAACTAATGAACCATGAGTAAACAATGTTCTCCCCAAAAAAAAAAAACACTGCATCTGATTCTGTAGAACAATTCTCAGCCTCAAACTCTACCTTTCATTTCAATGACAAGCAAAGTTTTCCTTACTGTCAGTTACTTATATAAAAGTTAACTGTTTTAAGTGGAGAATGAGCTCTTGTAGTTAGTCGACAATAGTGAACTAGTCAGGAAATTGTCTTGTTTATTATTCTGTCATGTTCACCAGCTATTTGCTAACTTTGCTTGTCTGCCATTTGGAGTCACTTGGTAGTGAACGGTAGGTTAATCCGAGCTTTTGCTTTCTTGGGCTAATCCATCAGTCTGAGTAGTTTTTAAAATCTTTCTGCCTGGTGCATTGACAGATGCACTGAAATCTAAAAGTTGTTTGATGACTGCTGAAGATGATGTAGCTTTGTCTTGACTAGCTATGCTGTCAGAGAATAAAGATAGACGGAGCATTAATAACATACTGTAAATATGGTTATTTCCTGCATGTGAAGATGATGTGTTTGCAGCAGCAGACTCTCAGTATCTTCCAACGTGGTAATACTGAACTCATTATTGAATGTTTTCCTCCACATTACTCAACAAATCCCAACCCTAAACAGTTGTTTGTCCCTGCCGTCATGTACAACCCACAGGAGTGTACAGGAGAGCCACGTAAGACACAGAACCAGGTTTGAGAAGAAGAATGAGATGAGGGAAAAAGAAGTGCCTGTGATCAACGTGCTGCAGAATGAGCTGGAAGTATTGTTGGTGGCAGCTTTAATAAGTAGAGTGGCCCAGAAGCAGAGCTCTGTACTAATAAGTAGGAGTACTTAATAAGCGGAGAGCTTATTTAAAAAGGACACTATTAAAGCGAAATATTCCCTTGAAGATAGAATTGAACAAATAATGCAGACAACAAGAAAAACCACAAGGATGTCAGATAATTTTAAATTGAGCTTTAATTGATTCACAAAATAGGTTTTTTTTACTTCACTATTCTCACAGTAGATAAAGCGATGTGAAATAAGGACTGACCTCCACTAAGCGCGGATGATGATGTGCAGGAGAGAATGTTTTGCAGAAAGTCAACCTAGTCAACCTTTTTTTTTTATCTTTTACATTGTGGTCATGTACTTGAATGCTGCTACCCTGCGACACTTACCTGGTCTGAACTTTCCAAGTGGATTCATGGCTCAACCTTTGAGAGTGGATGAAGAGAGGCTCAGGTAAACATCATTTTATAGCTCCAGCTTTGCGCTCTCTATCAGCATTGTGCAGTTTGTTTCCTCCTCTGATTTCCTCTGCTGTATGTGACAACCTTGTACACTCAATGCTTTCACTCTTGAAGAGGGCTCAACGCAGTGTCACAGAAAAATAAATTGTTTCAACAACAGCAGCATCAACAGCTAACAGAAACAGCACAGCAGTAACTACTGCTGCTGTGCTTCAGTCTTGATAACAGCACTTCACATCAATTATCACTGTACAAATTCAGAGACTCTAATGATTAAAACAAAACAGAAGGCTAAGGAAAAAATACGTTCAATTTCTGCAGTCCAGTTTTTGCCTAAAATAGAGAGCTGTCATCAAGGTCCAAGTTGCTCCCAGAGTAACAGTAGTGAGTCAGTTTGGAGGTAGTTCAAAGGAAAGGAGCCAGGTGTACTGCTACTAGGGGGTGATGCCTGCTATGTCTGCGTGTGTCACAGGCAAACCTAAGGCCAGGTGCCTCTATGGAGTGACCCTAAATGTCGAGCTAGTTGAATGCAAAGATCTCTTTTGTTTTCTGTCTTTGTGCTAAGCCAACTAGCTGCCAGCTGTAACCTTATATTTAACATAGAGACATGAGAGTGGTATCGGTCTTCTCATCTAACTTTCCACCCCAGTTGTCAAGCTGCTGCTTTAATTAAGGAGAGAGGACTGACACTGAGAAAACACTTGTTCACACTTGAAATCAGTCATCTGTTACAATACATGCACACAAATTTATTTTGTTGTCTCTTGTTTAGCAAAAGAAAAACTTGCCAACCAACTTGTTTCATCACATCACTCATGGATTAAGTACGGGTTTTATCTTTGTCAGCACATTTGCAAGCTCAGCTACTGTAATATTAAAAGTCACCTCCCAAAAATGTCCTATCTCTAAATATGCTGAAAGTTTGATCAACACATAATCTATGCCATACGTACAATCTCACTCTTTTCTGCCATTTGTTATAATCATGCCCTATCTTACTGCGTGTGTGCCGTGGTTATTTTAAATTATTTTTTTTTACCTAATAGAAATAATAACGAGGGCACTAACGCATGCTCCTCTCGTCTGTCAGCCTTCAGTAGCTAAATACTAGCTACAAACATTCAAAAGACACTCAGGGGCCATTATGTCATAATGTTTATGTCTGCTGATACAGACAACAATACTTAATGGAGAAGCCATAAGACATGACAAGTTATAATTCCTTCTGAGTGTTGTAATAATGCACAGATACAGTAGTCAGAAGAAGTGTTACCAGAGAGAATAAGAAATGAAATGACGTGACATTTGAAAACCCTCATCGTCACTGAAATGAAATTGGGAACAGGGGGTGGATTAAAAAGGGAGTGCATGAATATTTTGGCCAGAAGTTGAACTCAACATACCACACTGCTCAAATTCTCATTTTGTGTGTCCCCCTATACACATTATGGAGTCATGCTTTTATACCAGTTCAAGATTGAAGAAATTCTTTGATTTAAAAAAACACAGGCATATATTGAAGAGATCATACGAGAAACACCTCATCGAAATCAATCCCTCGCAGTCATGAAGTCCCTGGAATCAGGCCTGAGTAATTAGGAAATAATCATTACTGTGTGTGTCCAGATTTAGACATCTGAATGTGCAGCAACGTGCCTTGTGATAACCACCCACAAAGTTTGCGGCCAGCCTCTAATTGCATTTTCAAGTCAAAGGCGTCAGATCAATGACTGACTGCAGCCTTTTACTGTGTCCTTCACCTAGAAATACACCAAGGAGGCTGATAACGGCAAGATAGAATCAGTTGGGATTGGGGATGTCCCCACGCTGCCATTTGTATCAGTTGTGTGGCGCCATAATGAAACCTGCAGACGGAAATTTCATTAGCGGCGAGAGCTCACTGCTCAGTATGCACACTGACCAGTTCATGTCATATTGTGACTGGGACTCATGATTCATACATTTATTCTACATCGCTGTATTATCAGTAATATGTTCACTGCCTCAGTTTACATTTAAATGAAGGATTCACATTGGCTTCAGTCATTATTATTGATGTCTTCCGAAGAAATATAAAAATTTTGCCATGAAAATGAAATATCAACTCATCTAATCTCTGTCAAAACACGCTTTGAAATGTTAAGTGTGGCTTTAGTAAATACAAATTTTGTCTCACAAACAATCCAAGAGGTTTCTTCTGCTTTGCAAGGTCGGAGAATGGGGTTAATTTAAGAATCCTTAAAAAGAAAATTTCCAATCAGACAGTCTGCAGTCACAAAATGTGATTTTTAAACTGCAAAGTGAGATGTGTAACAGCGTACATCACTGCTCTAAGCTTTAGTTGAGGAACAACAGTACCCATGTTTGTAATGGGTTTATTAAAAATGTATAAAGGAACATCAAGTCACAAGATGTTAATTGCAACCACTGAGCCCGATGCTGCCATGTATGCAGTCCCCCTGGAGTACAGTGTAAAACTAATTGCTTGCACAACACACATCCTTAAATCACTCTCACATCTTCAGCCACTCCTGATATTTCCGACCCTGTCAGATGATTCAAGCTTGTCACATCATAAGGAAACAGTAAATGAAGCTTAGACAAATTGGATACTGTGTAAAACAAAGGTATAGGGAAAACACATTAGACTACAACCTATACCGTCTATCTGTTGTCTGTGGAGAATAAATAAGGAATTTTACGTTTAGAGACATCACAACAGCACTCATATTCAAACCTCAATCCACAGTGAGTATAAATCATGAGATTGAAATTTCAATAAAATACCGAGGTCGAGAACACTGTGACAGTGCATTGAACTGTATATAAGAAATACTTAAAGATTTAAAAAGTAGTATCTCAGGAAAAGTTGATTGTCTTTTCCTCAAAACAAGGTGCCAGGTACATCAAATAAAACCATTAAACTTAGTGAGATTTGGTGAAACTAACTCATGTGATATAAAAGACAGGTATAAATGAGTTTCAGGCTATGACTGAGATGAGTATTCAGTGGGTTGTTGCTTTTCCAAATCAGTTTGGTGTGGTGGTATACCTGCTTCTCCTTCCTTGCTTTGCTTTTTGAAATGTAAACCTATAGAGATCCTTATTTATCACTGTTTGCATTGATAAACAAGATAATAAGTCACTTTAAATGCTCTCCCCTCTTCCATATTTTCCTAGTGTTGTACGCGGCGTGGAAAATAGGCGCCAGACGATATTGATCCGTCCTGTTATGCAATACTAACGGAAATGCTTTTAGATTAAAACTGAACAACCCCTGCAAAGGTAGAAACCAAAAACTCCTGGGCTTACAACCAGTCTATATTGAATTCAGAACTGAACTGAATCCCCAAGACTTTTCTTGCAAGTCTAGGTTTAGTTCTTTCTTGTTTGTTCCAATATTTTGATTCTGAAATACTAGGAAAGCAAAGCCAAGATTTAGTAGTTTATTTTGTTAAACAAAAATTTGTTGTAGGGTCAGAAAAGTCAATTTGAATTAAGTTTTGGTAGAAAAATCTCCAGACACATGGCAATGGGCCTTCAAAATTTGAGAATGTATTGGTATATGCTGAAGTTGTATCATTAAATGTTCATCGTTTGATAATGCCATCTCTTCCGCAAAACTGGATATGCATTGAAAAAAATTGGTGTTGTAAAAAAACCGCCCGTTTGTCGGAAAAAAAAAAAAATCTAAGCTGAAACAATGAGGTATAACATATTTGTGACCCTCTAAAATGTAAATGCAAAACAAAATTAAATTAAGATTTAAAATTGAAGAAAGAATAGAAAGAATAAAACAATTAAACTATAGTACCCATTATGGCTAAAATGGAGTTGTTTACTCACTTGTGTTGTTTTCTTCTCTTTATTTAAATAAACAGTGGAAAAGCACAGGCAGCACAGAAGACATGAGAAAGCTTAGTACTACTATCACTGACCACAGGAGAGATGTTTTGACTCAGGCACAAAAACTTGCAGTCATCTAAACCAGAGAGAAAATAGAATGAAGCTTCTCTATTTTCAAACATATACACTCACCTAGGCACTGGTGGGAACACCATACCAATACTGGGTAGGCCCTCCTTTGGCTCACCGACAGCCTCCAATTCTTTGTGGCATAGATTTCCCACAAGATGTTGGAAATATTAAAAAGTCAATGAGTTCGACATATTGTGCATTCTGGGATGCTTTCTGCTTACTGCGGTTTTAGAGACAGTTGTCTGGGTTACCAGAAACTTTTCTTGTCAGCCAGCCAGTCTGTCCATTTTCCTGACCTCTCTCACCAACAAGGCATTTCTGTCTGAGAACTGCCTCACTAGATATTTTGTTTGCTTTACTCTGAAAACTCTGGGGAACTGTGCATTACGTCAGGAGATCAGCATGGTCAAATACTCAACCAGCCTGTCTGGCACCAACAATCATGTCACAATCCAAGTCACTGAAGATCACATTTTTTCCCATTCTGATGTTTGATGTGAATATTGCCTGAAGTTCCTTACCTTTATTTGCATTGCTTCTACCTTACATGATTGTGCCAGATAGATAATTGCGAAGATGACACGGGTGTCTATTAAAGTGTGTGTGGTGGTGTTTCGCAATACTTCAAATGTAACATTGTATATATCAGTTTAAAAGGTACATAACATTATATAACAACCCTTTAGATGTTCAAAACTTTCCCCTCATCATGTTGAAGCAAAATGTCAACATTTCTGACACTAGAATAATTTGCTATAAAGTTTATTGTCATTAAGCTGGTGATTTTGAGCATCATTTTATTTTATCTGAACAGCTGTCTCGAGCTTTGCAAGATTTTTTATTTATGTATTGTTGAAAACAAGATAGCGGTGAAAGGTAACCGGGCAGCAGAGTTTTCAAGTGATGGTGATTGTGCCTCCTGCAGCAAAGCAATATTGCAGAACTGCTACCATTCGGTATAGCATTCAGTGACATCATCAAGGTATTGACCCTCAGCCTGAGCTCTGACAAACAACTCATCTTAAACTAAGGGAGATAAAAAATAAAAAAAATGTGATCCAGAACAAGCTTTAACAAGACAGAAGCAGGATATATTGATAAAATGTATATTTATAATGAAATTCAAAGTGCAAAGACATGAAAATATTTTTATTTTCTGAGACGTTCCACTTTTAAGGGCAAAACCATTTCTGCTTTTACAAAATCTGCATTTGTTGATTTCCAAATGTAAAACCTTGAGGAAAAGCGAAGACCTTGTGTGCGTTTGTGTGTGTTTGCTCTTGTGTGCATGTAGGCGTGTGTGCGCATGTGCCTTGCAGTGTGAAAACAACAAACTCTTTTTCTACTCTCCTTGTTTTACTTCCTGCCCTGCTCCCAGTGAGGTATTGTGAGGTGCACCAGCCCTTGCCACCCGACTAACAAATACCAGCCCACAAAACCCATCAATACCGTGATAGCAATGCACAATTTGCTGTTAATTATGCCCTCTGGATGTTCCTGAATCACCCTCCACCCCTCCTCAATCCCCCAATGCCTCCCCTGCCTGCACTGTGCCTGCCCACCCTCCTGTTCACAATCAGAAGTAAAGCCACTGAGCCTGGTATGGGGCTGGACCAGATAGAAGGAAATAGACAACACAGAGACTGCTCTTAGATCAATAAAGCAGGTAGTGCCATGTTTTTTCATTTCTCATGCAAGAGCTTACCGATTGTGTCGGCGGGGAAAAGACCACCAAATGCGCGCGGCTTGTTGAAGATTGTTGTTTTCTGTTCTACGAACCTGGATAACAAAGAACCATAATGACAGGCTGCCTTTTCTTGTTCCGTTAGCGGCCTGTGGGAGGTCAGAGACGACTGCAAATGGACAACTTTCCTGGACAGGGCATTAACGGTGTTGGAGAGGCAAGTGTTTCCGCGTCGGAGCAAAAAAATAAAATAAGTCACGCCTT
>BRZM01004903.1:57285-70036 GCA_033238685.1 Lates japonicus
GGAACAGCCAAGATCATTTTTTCAGGTAACACCGTGCCAGCATCCCCGAACATTCATACCATCACGCAGCACAGTCGACTGAAACAGAGTGAAGTCACCAGCGCATCTCTTCTCATCGCCACAGCGATAACCGAGCGTCACCGTCAACATGACACCGACATTTCAGTGATGAATACCGCTCGAACGCCAGCGTGGTCCGATCGTTCATCACAGCGTCAATAGTCGTCTGCCTTCCAAACGTCGCCCACTGCAACGTTGAGGACCGATCGTGCAGCCGGGTCACTGGCCCGCCTGAACACCGCAGCAGACGCCATCAGCCCCATGCTGCTCGCCCCGTGCCAACAACCTCTGGTCTCCCGTCTCGAACGACCCGTCCCGGCGTTCGTCTGGTGGCCCGTCACGCCCATGTGTCCAGCGCCCAGCGCAACGAATTGGTGCCTACGCTTCCTTGCCGTCATTTCGTCTCATGCAAGTTAAGCCTGGGTATCACAGACTTAAAGCTGCTAAAGATAGCGTCAGCAGCAGTGAGTCATTTAGTTGCAACATTAGAGTGCGGATGGTCCCGTTCAATGGTTCACACCTGTAATCAGGTTTCACCGCATCAAGAACAACAGTTAAACCATCAGTGTGTACGGGCATAATAATCTCTGGTGGGTAACAATCAGTTGGCCCCAGAATGTCAGGCGTAGTACTAAAACAGCAGCACCCGCTCACAGTCCACGGTTGTATTGGAACGCCATCGGCCAGGGGCTCGGTCGTGAACAACTGCATCAGGCACGCCGACTGTTCATCGCCCTGGCCGCAGCACCACTGGAGCACAGGCCTCACAGGCAGTTGTTGCTGAAATTGTTTGGCTTGTGAGCAGTGAAAGAAACGATCCACGCGCAGCTGGTTGCCAGCAGCAGCCCAGCAGCCAGCACGGGCGTGCCAGCCTCCCACATCCTGTGATACAGGATCTGCTCAGCAGCAGGGTTCAGTAAAGCCGTAAAATTGTTTGTAAAGTTTGTTCAGCATTCAAACACACTCAAACACAGCCTGAGAACCATTGGGGCCGAACAAACATGATCAGCATCATGGTGTCACAGACGTTCATGAAAATACTCGTTAAACCTCGCGACCGCGAACACGCCCGTCACGTTATTTGTGGTTACAACTGCACCGAAGGACAGCACATCTGACTATTACAGTGTTTTTAACGAATCCTTCATACAAAGATTGTAATGACAAAACAACATTATGTGTATGATTGTGTTATCCATTTTTAAACCCAAGCAGTTAATCTGTGATTCAGGAGACTTGCCCGAACGCCGTTTTGCCCCACCCGGACCCCGGCCACAGGGCTGCACAGTTGAGCAACCACACAGTTGCAACAGCAAGTTCACAACCACTTCGTCCCGAAGATGAATCAGACAATCACGCGACACGCATCATAAACAGCCGAGCGCCGGAAACAGCTCATTATGCTGGCAACATACCGAAGGTGTTACACCGTATCTCATCTGGTCTTCGGTGCTTGCTTTACTGCTTCGTTGGCGATTTGTTCCACCTCGTGTCATTACCGCGTAACAAATTAAAGATTAGAGGAACTCTCAACATTGATAATATGCCGCTGGAGTTAGAGCGTTCATCAAGAGCTTGAGCCTCTTTGCTCGTTATTCCTTTCCGGTTTTGCCCATTTTGTTCCACCGCATTAAACCGAAACTCGTAACTGGTCAGCATCATGCAGACTTCACTAAACCGTTGCCCACGACAAACACCAGTCAGTTTCAACCAGGTCAATCGCTGGGAAAGAGATATCGCAACGACATGTACATTGGCAGCACAACGGAAACTTTAATCACCGCACATCTCAACGCATGTCTTCGTCAGCGCCGATTCAAGAACAATTTCGTTTGCCTGAGTGAAAACAAAAAACCAAAACCACAGTCACCATCAGCTCATTACAGCCAGCACCGTCGATCAGACCGCCACGTTACCGAACGGGCCATCCCGTGCAAGAGTTCATCTATTGCGCAGTGTCGCGTGTTGTTTGGTTCATCAGTCCAAACCATTCAGATCAACTCACCAATAAAGCCTGACGGGGCAGTGGCATTCACAGGGTAAGTAATCAGCCAGTTCATTGGTCGTGGGAGTTACGCCCGTGCGATTACGACATTGCATCACGGAAGATTAGTACGACGGTTGCGGTTAATCAGCCCGATGCGTCAATCGTCACCAGCCCCACAAACAGTACGATTTCGCACGCAGCGTCACGGCTTCGCGGGTAACAGTTATCACAACACCGAGAAACACGGCTTTACGTGTCAGGCTGATTCTTCGCAGTCCCGTGCCGTTCGTTGGCATATGACAGTAATGACAGCACACCCGACGAAGTCCGAACACTACAAACCCGTCGGCTCAGTACGGCTGTTACCGGGTATAGACCGGGATAGAGGTTGGTGCACCAGGTTCACGACATCAACAGAAAAAGGCCGAAGGCAGTTATCCCGTCATACGCTGCAGACAAACGTGCTTAAGCGGTCAGTTCACCCAACACAAACAGGGCTCACCAGCAGCTGAACTGAGTTATTCCCCAGTACGACGCCGAAGACACACATGGCCGGGTCAACGTCCTTCAAGATTTTATCGACAATAGTTCTTTTCCCCACCTCTGTTCACGTTCATTTTGCCATCTGTCAGCAGTGAAAACAAGAAATCAATAATTCAACAACGAATAAATTGAAAAAAAAAAAAGCCGAACCGACATCAGACACCGTTATCATCATCCCCAGACCGTGGGAGTTACATCAAGACCGGCGACGAACACAACCAGCGCCAGTTTGCTCACCGGTCTTCAATGCAACATGCACAGATAAGGAAGCATCACGGTGTTCATTCTTCTGTTTCATCATACGGCACACAAACCTCGCTGGCTACCTTGGCGTGCCGGTCAGTTCAAAAATCAAGAGCGTGCCGATAGTTGTCAGTCAGCCAAACAGTTACCGCACGTAACCTCGCACGCTGGGCCCATCATCGCATCCACGGCGCCCCTGCCCAGATGAGTGAGCGGAAGGACCGTCGTTTTGCCATCAAGAGTTTGCGACTACCATCATTCATTAACGAAGTAGGTGCACCACTGATGTGCTTCCCAAACACCTTTCCAGGTGACCGTCCGGCAGGTCGCCTTCGCCCTTCCTTTCACCAGGTTATTAAGCCTGACCGCCGCTATCTTCATGCTGTTAGCCAGCCACATCTGCTCCCGCAGTCTGTAAAGTCATGCCCTGCCAGCTCAGCGACACATCATCGTGGCCAAATGACAGTACTGCTGGGTGCCCGCTGAGTCCAGGTTATGATGACACACTATTGTGCTGTCTCTGAATACAAAGCCAGACCTGCCAGTGTACCATCATTACAGCCGACAACAGGCATGGCATTTCGCGTCAGCCCGGAGAGTCTGTGTCATGGGCTTCATTAACATCATTAAAACTATATGTTCCAATCTATTATACATAGTTAATTATCGTGCCCCATTAATAAATTAGATTATATTTATATTATTTACCTTTCATTATACATATATTATATACTATATTATGCATATTATTTAAGTTGAACCGAAAGTTGCACATTTCATGACCTCTGACACACCCTTTCTTCATTAGGATCCAGGGGAAATGTGTCATTCCAGCCATTTGTTTTCCGGGCCGTTTGGAGAATGTCACTTTAAATATCACAGTGGCATGGTATGGGCGAATTTCGTCATCAGTAATATGCATTAATGAGGCCAGATGACGATATTAAATGGTTGATTGATTCTGTATGAACAATCAATGTACAGGTACTGGTGGAACACCAGAGGTCATATATTTGTGAATAATAAGAAAAAGAGGTCAGAAAGTCGCAAATATTACCACATTTAGTTCAACTTAAATAATATGTATAATATATATAATATATATAATATATGTATAATGGAAAACAAATAATAGCAAAAGTATAAAACTTAATTTTATTGTAGAACATTAATTAACTATATATAATAGATTGGAACCATATGGGTTTTGTGAGTTAATGGAAGCCCAGGACAGTCTGACATGACACGAGATAAACAGATTCTCCAGTTTTGGCACTTGGAGTCTCATGCCTGTTACCTATCAAAATATGAACAGAGTGTGACAGGGCACACTGGGTCCTGGCTTGTATTGGGGACAGCACAATGAGTGTTATTGTCATCATAACCTGGACTCAACAGACTTTAGCAGGTACTTGCTGTATTTTGTGCCAATAGTGGTGGTAATCAGCTGAGCTAGCTGGATATGCTGGAGCCACAGACTGCGGAAAAGAGGCAGATGTTGTAACTGTAGCGGTGGGAGATGTATCACAGCTGGTCAAGGGCCCAAAGTCAATCCGCCTGTAATGGTTGGGAGAGGAGGGCAGAGGGTGACCTGAGATGAGGGTCACCTAGAGGATGTTTGGGGAAGCATGAAGAATTTTCACTGTTAGTAGATAGTAAATGTCCTTGTCCTTAAAACTCTTTGTCATAAAACAGCAGGATGCCTTTACGGCTCCTCATCAACAGGAAACATCTGTCACCATGGATACTGATAGTCATTGTTTGTTCGAGTTACATTATGCTGTTTAACCTCAACCCCAGCTTAATCCTCAACACATTAATTTTTGATTTTTTGCCTAAACCTAATAATAAATATATTGTACATAAAATGTAGCAAAGGTTTATGTGCTGTAATGATGCTGAAACAAGAGAATAACTACATGATGCTTCTGACAGTATATTTACATTAGGGCCAGTGGAGTGATGTTGGCATCTATGCAGACATGTTGTCATACAGTCTTAATTACACCCACTCCCCACAGTCTAGGGGATGATGTGTAGTGTCTGGTATCAGTTTCAGCCTTTTTTTTTTTTTCAAATTTATTCATTTATTTTTAAGATTATTGTTTCTGTATTTTCACCTTTATTGGATAGCAAAGAGTATAGACGTAGACAGGAAATTAGGGGGAAAAAAAGGCTATTACATGCGATAAAGGTCTCCCAACAGGGGACGTTGTTATTATGTATGTATCTTTAGCCATTCAGCTACTAGGATGCTCAGTTCAAGCTCTTTTGAGTGGAAATTTTTCTTTGTGATTTGGGTGAAATGACCCTTAAATACGATGTTTGTCTACCAGCTGCAAGTCATCATTATATTGTAGGATCATGCCTTCAACTAACTACTAATAACTACTCTATCTTTTTCTATTGACATCTAACCTGAACCTGAACACTTAACCTCTATCAGTCATGTTCTATACAGCTCATAATGGCAAAGCCATTACTAATTGATTGGGACATGAATGATTGGACTACATCAGGTGGTACTGTCATTTTCTATCCTTGTACCAGCAGGCAACTTTCTAGTGGGAGGGTTCTGACATCAGGACTGCAGAAATTAGTAGCCTATTTACATGTAAGCCGTGTTTCTCAGTGGCCTTGTTCTTTATTTACCCGCAAGCCATGTTGCTTGCATGCGAGAGTCAGTATAACATGGGAAAGCAAGTTGATGAGAGTGAAAAAGCATCGGAAAGAAGCTGAAGATTATAACCACTTACTGCTTAAACCTGTCAGTACCTCTTAAGTCTTCACATGTTCTGAAATGTCATGTCCCCTTTTGGGAGCATGAAGGTTTCCCACATTGCAATGCAGAACAAGCTCTGAGTGTTACACTGCTACCCTCTGTAGTGCACCACTACTTTTTACATCAAAAACTTTGGTAAGGAGAAGTGAGTTATTCTAGATAGAGACAAAAAAAAGTTTGAATGGGCAGTAAACAACACACAGCCTTACCTTCATGGTAACACATTTACCAGTCACAATGATAAATAACACTTTTTTTGGGATGTTGTATTCAATGTATGTGAGACCCAGTATGTCTCAGCATCAGTCCCAATCCAGTGATCTTATTTCTTCTGTAAATATGCTGATATAGTGGCTTATTATGAAATTTTAGTTTTTTTTTTGTTTTTTTTTTCCCTCAGAACTAAACAAAATGTTATTTAATGCTAAGATCCAGCACTGGCAGAACATGCATTGAATGTGTATATTATTTGTACAATGCAATTAAAGTTTCCCATTGTGCTGCAAATATACATATCATTGCAATATCTCTTCCCAAGTTTAGTGTGCCCTATGGTTCCAAAAACTGGCCATATTGTTTGTCAATGGAAACTTAACTTAGTTTAAGTATAAGTCTGCACTGGTAAGAAGGTTGTGGTTGCAAGTTTCAGTTTTAATGCAGTGATTTAAAAATGGGCCATTTAGTGCCAGAGCCAGAGGAATAACAAACAAGAAAACTCAAAAAAATGCTTAATTAAGACACTCCCTGTCTCCATGGCATATTATCTGTCTTGAGTTTCCCTCTAATGTTTAATTTTATTTGCAACATTTCCATTTTGTGTGACTGAGGTGGAACAAATCCTTGGCACAGTGAACTCACAGAAGCTAAAGTAAAGCCAAGCTCTTTCTGAGAGACCAAGGTAAGGATGCAAGTGCTAACTTGCCTTCAGTGTCATTGCTAGCATAATGAGCCCTGACATTCAACACTCCTCTCTCAGCTGACATGATTGCTGTGTCACTGTGATTATCCCTGACCTTCCATCTTCAGGACCAGAGTGGTTGTGACCCCTTGTTGCAACTGGTAATGAGTAACAGGACCTCAACTGTGACAGCCCTGTGTAGGGGTCAGATTAGAGACAAACCCAACAGAGCAACAATGACAGTGACAATCAGCCACCAAAGTTCAAGATAAATTGCATTCCAAGACAAGTCTCCACCTAGATCCACAGATTAACTGCTTTAGGTTTTAAAATGGATAACACAATCAATACACATAGATATTTGATAAATGATTTTGTCATTACAAATCTTTTGCTTATAGAGGATTCATTAAAAAAACACTATAGCAAGATAAGGTAAGATGGTACTATTATCTTCAGTACAGTTTAACTATCCACAGACCAGCAACCACAAATAGCTTAATGATGAGCATTATTCACTAGTCACAGGGTTTGGCAAAATTGTTTTCATGAGGCATCACAATGCTATTAATCTAATGACACCATGATGCCTTGATCATGTTTGATTTGTTTAATGGTGTAGTTTCTCAAGAACAATGACAGGTGTTGTGAACAGATACTGAACAAACTTTACAAACAGAACAGAGCTGTTACATGCAGCTGCACAGAGCCCTGCTGCAGGCAGGATCCCTTCTGTATGTCCACAGGACAGGTATATTAGGAGGAGGCTTTGCTCATTTTCATTACATTACATTACAAGCTTGATGTCTGCCCAGACTGCAAAACACTGCTGGCCTACGTCTAACCAACGCATATATGTGGATCGATCTTTTTCTTCTTTTTGCTCACAAGCCAAAACCAGACTGTTCAACAACATACCCCTGACAAAGTTTTTTTTTCTTCTCCAGTAAAAAGTTAATTCTTGCAGCCCAGTTTTACAGAGTGATGAGTCAAGCGTGCGCCACACAATTTACTGCAGTTGTTTCACAGTAAAGGCCTAGCTTACATTAAACGTTGAAATACAACCATGGATATATGAGCAGGTGCTGCTGTTTTACACATTAAGTACTACATACACAGTGATTCTGGTTAACTGGTTGTATTACCCACAAGTTGTTTATTATTACCCACAGTACACACTAGTGGTTTTAGCTGTTGACTACTTGATTACTTGGTGAAACCCTGAGAACCTACAGAGTTTCTTAAGACCAGTGGACAGGGGCAGGGTTCATCCACACTCTAATGGCTCTGCACACAACACCTTCATGGCTCACTGCTGCTTTGACATATCTTTTACTTAACTTTAGAGGTCCTGTGATGCAAACCTTTGCATAGAGTTGAGGACTAACTAGTGGCAGCAGCTAAGGGGAGAAAGCATGGGCACTAAGTTCATTACACTAGAGCACTAGACACATGACATGTGGCAGAGCCACCAAGACACAGACAGACACCAGGACTTAATGATGCCATGTGATAGTAGGTCATTCGAAGACTTGGAAATTAGAAAATTTAAATTATTCTGCTTTAAGGACAAGCAGCAGCATGGGAATGAGAGCTGTCATAATGTCCGTCATATCCTACCTGAGAGTGTGTTCCAAAGCTAGTGCTGCCAATGACCAGCCATTAGTGTTTGGCAGTCGTGCCTCCAGCATTGCAATGTAAAACTGACATTTAGAAGAGAGCAGATGACGCTATTGACACTTGGATAGGCAGTAATTAGTTCCCCCTTTAGCATTCATTGTGTGAGGCATTTCATCACTAAATGTCAATTATCATGGCAGCTCCATTCAGCGAGTAACCTTCAGTTATCACTGTAAGCATTAAAGGGAAGGGTGCCTTTAAGAATAAGCTGACTTTATCCCCACTCTGACAGGTCTCTGACTGTACTAAGTGATGTGGAATAATGTAACATTAAGATATTCAAGGGGATTCACCTGCTTTGAGTGTTACCTGTAAAAATGGTCTCTTTGTGTTTCCAAGAGAAATATACTTAAAATATGTAGTGCAAAAGTACAAACTTGCAAGACTTAGTCATTGCTACTAATAAACACTGCCAAAAGTTCTACATGTATTTCTAGCTCTCAGCTTAAGTATACAGTGATCAGCCACCACCTTTAAACCTCTTCCAGGTGAAGTGAATAACATTCATTATCTATGGTAGCAAGAAAAATATGCAAGTGTAAGGATCTGAATTATTTTGACAGGGGGTAAGTTGTGATGGCTGGATGACTGGATCAGAGCAACTCCAAAACAACAGGTCCTGTGGGGTGTTCCCAGTATGCAGTGGGCAGTACTTTCTAAAAGTGGTCCAAGGAAGGACAACCAGTGAACCAGTGACAGGGTCATGGGTGTCAAAGGCTCACTGATTCAGGCATACAGCAGTGTGATGCACTGGGCAGCATTCTGCTAGGAAACCTTGGGTCAGTGTTAACCGAGGGCTGTGGCCTCTTTCAGCAGGATAATACACCCTGCCACACTGCAAAAAAATGTTCAGGAATGGTTTGAGGAACATTAAAAAAATAGTTCAAGTGGTGGTTCCTTGGGCGCCAAACTCCCCAGATGTCAATCCAAGCATCTGTGTGATGTACTGGAAAAACGAGTCCAATCCATGGGGGCCCCACCTCAAAACATACAGGACTTAAAGGATTTGCTGCTGTTGTTTTTGTGCCTGATACCAGAGGACACCTTCAGAAGTCTTGTGGAGCCCATGCTTCGATGAGTTAGAGCTATTTTGGTGGCAATATACACAATATTAGGCACGTGGTTTTAAAGTTGTGCCTGATCAGTGCATGTCTCTACTGTATGGCTATGTAATATTATCTGTACATGATTACACATTTCTGCCTGAACTCAGGGTTTAATTACATAAGTCTGCCAACAAAAAAATTGCAATATTTTATTACCAAATACACTATGCCAAAGGTGTGTGTATGTGTGTTTATGTGAAGGAATAAATTGAGTCATGTGATGCACAAGTTTCATTTTATCCAATTAATTTCATAATGACAACAAGAGAGCTTATGAAACCGGAAGAAGATCAGTCAAACCATTCATCCATTCATTTAAATTTATTCATGTATGGTGCTCCTGGATGTAGGTGTGTATGCATCTGTGCATGTGTGTTTGTATGTGTGTGCCACACACACACACACATGGGTATTGAAGCTCACAGAAGGGTAATCTGGAATGGGTCCAGGTTGCGGCTCAGTGCACCCCCTTTGAAACACACACAAACACTCACACATCAGGTCCCCAAGGCAGACATCCTCACAACTGGAGCAGCAGAATGAACACTGAGCGCCCATTATCCAGCCCTCTTCAAAATGTATAAATAACCCTCCGGTAAAATATCTAATCGGGTCTCCCAGACTCTGCTGCGTTCAATCTGATATTTGTATTCAACTGCAGCCAGGGACGCAGTCGAGTCTGATTCAGCACATTGTTACAGAGGTAAAGTCTCCATCTACAGGAGAATTTGGATTTTTAAACCATGTGGCATAGAATTAAGTAAAGGGTTTCTTCACCCAAAGCACATGAAACATTCTCATTCTCTAAGGGTGTCAAGCCCTAGTTTTGGATTTATTTATTAAGTTTTTGAGATATTAATGTTTAGATTTCTACCTCCACCCAATGTATTAGGTAGATAAATTTATTTTTAGCTGCTCACCTCATTCAAAGTGACATTTGAAGTTCAACAACAACATCAATTTCTGAATCAATTTCCCCGGTAATCCCCAGAACACTGAACAGTTTTTTCATTGGAGCTGCTTTCTAAGTAGTCTTTGCAACAAATGATTGACAGTGGTCTGTGGAAGAAATAAAGGTCACGGAGGACAGAGGACATGATGACATTCAGAGAAGTGTGTACCTGGTCTGTGTGCTTAACTAGTCCCATGTTTTACCAGAGATATACAGGGGTTAGTTAACTTTCTTTCAGCATACAATATAATGCTGTGAAAAAAGGGAAAACATTAATGTCTGTCAGCATTCAAAAGACCTGCGCAGACTCCTCCAAGAGAGTTAATGGATGGTGGGTTGAAACGTGTGACTTCACGTTTGCTGCTGTCTACCGTCACATTGGTTATAACGAGGAGATAACTCTACGAGGCTGACCAGTGATAATGTTCCTTTCGGCGTTAAATAACGTGTGAGCAACAACCTGTTAAAACTATGAACAGTTAGCTTGCAGACAGTGCCTATGCGGGCTCGGTGTCTCTGTCTCGGTGACTCACGAGCCTCGCGTCGTCGTTGGTGGCAGGCTGGCGGCGCGGCTCAATGAAACTGTTCGTGTGGATGCGAGGACAATGGGAGGCCAGACCGAAGGCGATGTTGCTGTTGAACTTTCAGTGCACGAGCGGCCAAAACTGGGTACTGTCACCTCCAGTACATTGAGATGAGCCGAAAATCCCAAAACGTGTGTGCGAAACTGAAAATCTGGTAGGCGACGCAGAAGAAGAAATCGATTTCGTGAATTGAAGAAACCCTTTATAATTCTATGTAAGTTTAAAATCAAGTCTCACTGTAATGATGAGACTTACCTCCTGTATTTCAATGCTGGCTCAGTCTGTTTCTGATTGACAAAATGTCGGGTGGCGCGAGGTCAGATTGAATGTTTTGCTGAATGGCGCGATTGTTCGGGAGGCATTTTGAGGGGCTGATAATGTGACGCCGAATGGTTCGTGCTGCTGCTCCCAGCGGAGGATGTTGCGCTGAGACCGCAGTGTGATGATCGGTGATCGTTTGTTGACTCGAGGTGCGGGCACGGCCCATTCGGAGCCTGTGGTCGGCTGCTGTGTGTTGTTGGCGCGCTGGTACGGCCGCGACCGCGCACTGCATCCGCCGTACCACATCGAATGGAATTTAGTGAGATGGATCAGATGGTTGACTGATCTTCCGGTTCGTTGTCGTGTGGTGGTCGGATGAGAGGGCTTGTGCGTCACTGGGCACGTTCCTTCACGCAAACACGCATGCACACGCTGGCATGGTGTGTTGTTAATGGCTGTTGCGGTTTTGTTGTGAACTGTGTGGTGAAACCTGGTTCGAGCGAAAATAATGTGATCGCTGCGAATAACGTAACCGCTCTGACAGGGCGTAAAGGCTGACACAAAACGGTATTACCAAGGTAACTCTAACTCATCGGGCGTAGGCTCTGGGCTCTGAAGGTCTCATTGTCGAGCACAAGGCTGGCAACCGGCAGGCCTCACTGAGTCCTGGCCCGTGTTTGATGGGGCCCCCCGTGGACGACTCGTTTTCAGTACGCTGCAGATGTGGTTGTTTGTCGCAGAGGTGGCATGGTCACCGCTGGTTCGACGTTCTCGAACCGTTACCGAACGATTTTTTGCGGTGACGGGAATCGCCGCGAAGGGCCGCAGCCTCGATTGGCTGCTGACCCGGGAACTCTGGATAACAGCAGTGCGTATGCCTGAGATCGTGGACCTTTGACACTTACGGTGCTGCCACTGAGGTCAGTCGTCGGCCTTACCCTGTCATACCTTGCGTATTTCTTCTTTACCGGGTGTCGTTCGCCGCAGGCGTGATGATGCTGCGCAAGCTGAGGGGCTGAAAACCATGTGGGCACGGCGGTGTTTGTTAGTAGCGTGACAGATAACACTGGTTATGCTTTGCGCTACATATTTTCAGCTGTTCTCTTGAGCTTGAGACCGTTTACGGGTGACACTCAAACGATCGCGGTGATGCGTTGTTCACGTCGCTGGTACGGTCGGAGACCTGTCGAGTGATTAAGTCGGCTTGATGTGGGCGCCTTCGCTGATGCGGTGGGTAACTGAAGGTTACTGCTGAGATGGTTTCGCCGTGATCAGTCGACGTTTGGTGATGCCTCGCATCGGTACTGAAGAGACTTCTTCTGTCAGTGTCGGCAACATCTGTCTAAATCGGTTTGTTGTTTCGGAGCACGACTTCCTGTTATGATGACAGATGGATGACGACGCGGCTGAACACGCTCTCGGGCCAAACGGACGTACTCGACCCGTAACAACAACATCGCCAAAGCGGAATGAACCTGTTCAGATGTTCGAGCAAACCTATCACGTAATCGACCAAGTCACGGTCATGCGGTGGCTCTGCCGTATGCGTGATGGTGCTCTGAATGAACTTGGTGCCTACGCCAGCTGCCGCCACGGTCCTCAGCCATGCTGGCTCACTGTAACTATCAAAAAAAATCGGTGTGTGGTTTCCGCAT
>BRZM01004913.1:0-12039 GCA_033238685.1 Lates japonicus
TTTTTGGACAGCAAATGGGAACGACCAGACGGAGAGAGATGACAAGCATGGGAGAAGAGGGGAAGGGTGGGGGGAGTATGTAGGTGGGGGGAGTGAAGGAAAGGTCTTCCCTGAGTTAGGAAAATAACCCTGTGTTATTCCAACTGTTCAATGAACACTTAAGAACACTGTAAGGGCAGCCAGGGTGATGCAGAGGAATACTGGACATTCCTGATCAATCTGTGTTCAGTTGCTGCAGCTAAAATTCTGCTGGCAACAGAGGGTCATAAAGAGGTAGACAAAGACGAAAGTATGACAATAGAAATGTATGCGCTTGCTTTTTCAAACAAAAGAAAACATTAAACATTAATCACTGTATTACAGGACCCTCCCGGCCAGACTATTCAACAAAACCTACCAGCAGCTCACTAAGGACTGGCTCAGTTTCCTCAAACAGGAGATAAGGAGACAGCGGAGGACAATGCTGTTTCTCTCAGCACAGCCAGTCTAACCTTACAACACTGACTGAATGTTATCGGTCCTGGACATCTGTCTGACACTCAACATCCTGTGTCTCTGCGAGGAAAATGAGGTTTTAAAACACCCAGACCCAGGTCTCTAAACAGTATCATTTGAACTCCAGCACCTGCCCCGGCCCAGCCCTTGGGCACTGGTATGTCGAGGTTTGTCCGGCCCCAAGGAGCCCCAGCCCATACATGCCTCAGCTGCAGCCCTTCTTTAAGGAGGTAGGTTAAACCACCCAAAGCCTAATCTAATCTAAACATAGCCCAGCCCGGGCTTGAAGGGGTAAACCTATCTCCTTGGTGCACAAAAACAAAGCCAACTCCACTGCCTGACAAGTGAAGCCTGACTGAACAGGTCTGAAGAAGCTTGTATTGCATTACTGAGGAGACCCCCCCCCCCCATATTTTCCTCTTCTCCTCTGCCTCAAAACCCAAGAGGAATATATGTACGACTGTTTTTGTTCTTTAATCTGACTTTTCTGTTCTTGCTTTGTCAGAATTTTAAAGATGAAAATAAGTGCTTCGGCAAGACAATGCTGCAAAATCATCCCAACAGAATTGATAGCTAACCACGATGTGCTATGAGAATAGAAACAGAAAGACAAAGATGACAATGAATTCTTTAGTAGGTTGCAATGGAAAAGAAGAGCTCAGTAAAATGACAGGCTCTAGACTACAGTCATTTCTCACACACACACACACACTCCTCCAAAGCTGTGGCAACTGCAGGAACATCTGCTCCACAAGGGCTTCAAGGGATACACAATGACTTAATGTGTGTATGTGACTGTGTTTGTGTTGATGACATGCTTGCATGAGCAGAGGGAGTGGGGAGTAGAGTCACTCACCAGGGGGTTTGCACATGCGGATCTGGCTCTGGCACTGCACCAGCGGATGAAGAGTCGGCGGAGGGCTGCTTGGGCTGCTGGCAGGCACGGAGGTAGCTTTGGCAGAGAGGCCCGTCATGCCAGCAACTGGGGGCGAAGGAGGCGGGGAGGGGGACGGGGAAGTGGGCGAACCACACTGGGTTTGGTAGCGAAGCTGGGTGAGGGAAGGGGGCATGCCCTGGTAGTGGCGCGTGGCGCTCAGGAGGTCGTTGAGGATCTGCAGGATGGTACCGATATCTCGTCTGGGACGCCCATTGCTGTCCTGGCAGTTAGGGTGCAAAGTGCCTGAGAGAGGGAGCAAGACAGATGGAAAAAGTATTTCAATAGATGTCTATTTAGTTTTTAATAAAAAGCAGAAAAAGCCCAAAGCATGTAAAGTTATTCATAGACTCACATGCCCACAATAGACTGAGACTAGTCTGTGTTTTAATGTTCTGGGTGTTTTTTGTGAAAACTCTCATAAAAGAGGCTTTCGAGTGGATCTCACTTTGCGAACAGTTATTGCTTAGGGCAGCAATAAATCTTAATGGCAGTTCAGTGTCTCCTCACCTGAAAAGGTCCCTGAGAAGACTCCGGGAGCATGGTTGACAAAGCTCTCAATGATGGCGCCAGGTTTACGGGAGCGTGCCGAGGAACTGGTGCCACTGGTAGGGCTACTGGTGCTGCAGTTAGCCTGGAGGAAAAATTTGACACACTATGAAGCTTGCTGGCAAGAATTTTAAAGGAACAAAACATCTATGCTAAATATGTGGTGGTATATGTGTTAACTTATACATCAGATGACATTCATACCTAGCATGTTGTGAGCTGACCTGTTGAAATCATGTAAGCTGTGTCCTGAGGATACCTTGTGAGTTCTGTGAGTGACCTTTACATCAGGGTGTCGTGACTACCATTTGCACCATGTAAGTAACCTATGCAGTAAAGGCTGATGTTATAAGAAACCACAGGATGCAGGAAACCTGAACTTTCTGCCAAGTGATGGCCCAAAACACCCAGCATATCGTGTTGCCTCAAACCTGGGACCAGACCAAACTTGGCAACCCTGCTACTTCACCTTAGCTTAACTTGGATCATTCAACTGACATCTGAAAGTGAAATCGAAACCCATGCAAAGGTCTCAGTGTCCGTCTGTGTTTGTGTGTATCGCACATGTGAAAGCCTGATGAGGAATAGCCATTTCCGTTTTCTCACTACTAAACTGGCCAGTCTTTCTGTTTTTCTTGTTGTGAACCATCCCTCCCACATAGTCCACTGACATCTGGTTCTTATTCTCTTTCCATAGGCTGGAGCTCGGGGAGGTAGACAAAGTATAAACAGCAAATTTGGTTGGTGGAGACGAGTAAGTGTGTTTGTGCATGTGTGTGCAGCTGTTCCTAGAGTTGAACAAAGCTAAATAAATGATTGTAAAGGTTAATGATAAATGTCGGAAAACAGTGAGGTTAATGATCAGTCTTCACATGAAAAACCAACTCTGATTCATTAAATCTGCCTCTCTTTGACTCTTTCTCATGCTCTTTCTCTACACCCCCACCCCCATACATCTCACTATGCAGGATGAGGTCATATGAATGTTGTGGCCTTCTGGCTAATTGTGTGTGTTGGCCTGTGTGTATGTATTTGGGAAGCAGACTGCACTCCAGCGATGACTAATTGCATGGTGCACTTTGGAAGCACACACACACACATCACATGCTAAGCTCCTCCAGATCTGACTAAACCATGGGTTTGCCATCATGCTGCCGGGATATCCCGCTAATCTAATCAATTTAATGGGGGATGATTTAGTTGTGTGCATGGCACTCGTGTCAAACAGTCACAACCCATCCCCCCCTCCATTTTTCATTCATGAGAGGGCTAAGTCCCTATGATGACATCGGTTACTTATGTAAAAGTAAAAGCTAGGACTGATGACAAAACAGTGGTGAAACAGTATTTTTCAGGCTTACCTCAGGGCAGAGGACCGGGGCTACAGGGCTGGCCTGGCTGATGTCGTGGCTGGGTTGGCCTGAGGAAGGCTGGTGGTAGTGGTGATGATGGTGATGAGCTGGAGAGCGGAAAAGACCTCCAGGGATGTGGGACGGGGAGGGGACTGGGGCTAAGGAGGAGGAGTAGGGGGGCTACAATGAGCAGAGGAGGGCGACTGGTGGTACATGGGAGGGAGCGGCTGGTGGTGCGTGGAGGGCAGGGGGAAGGAAGGGGAGCCTGGGGAAGAGGGGGAGGAAGGGACCGGGTGAGGCTGGGACAAGTGGGGGCCGGGGTGACTGTGTGGATGATGGTGGGGGGTGGTGGTGGGAGTGCGGATGAGGGTGAGGGTGGGGAACACGAGGCTGCCCCGCGGGCTGCCCCATTGCGGTCTCTGCGTTGCCCCGGGTGATGAGGTGTCTGTGCTGGAGCTGGGGACCGCCGGACTGCTGCGCTGCCAACTGGAGCTGGACGAACATCATGTGATCACCCACACGCAGTGCCAGGGTGAGGGGGGAGCGGCCGGACAGGAAGTCACTGACCTGCAGAAAGAAAAAAGAAAACAAAATTGAGTTGATTCAGTTCATATAATATAAAAAGTCACAGCTTAATGATACTTGGAAACTTAGTCTGCACCAAGATTATGTACTGATAGCCAAACCCTTTAAAAACGAGAGAGACTACCCCACACACATTGAGTTCCCCCTTTGTAACTGAGCAGTCTGCACCATGGATGGCAGTTAAAATACACAAAACAGTGCTTTGAGCTCCCCCTCTCATAGAGACACGGACATGCCACATTAGCCCATCATGCAATCAATCACTAGTCTGTAACACTGGCCTATTTACATCTGCTGGGGAGCAGTGGATGAGGAGACCTACTGGAAAAAAAACACACACAAATAGAGCCCACTCTTGCCTGCTTCCCACTGCCCCTCAGTTCGTTCTTAGTCAGCAGTGTCATTTAGCACAGAGACAAAGGCCACCCTTCTGTCTGGCCCGGGGCCTGAAAAATCAGTCCCACATCCAGGAAATACACCCCGCCTGCCTCTCAAACACAGAATGGCTGATTGTCCGCGGCGGATCTGGAAGGGCTGCCCATTTTTGGAGCATTGGCAATGGCTGACAGGAGCCAAGTGTGGAGGCCACCACTGACCCACCCATGGCCCGGATGGACACACACAAATACACACAGGATAGCGGAGCTGTCACGACTTGGCTGGAGGATTCACGCTAAACAACAAAACTTCTCTTGTCCCCCTCATGCTGTGTGCTGCCACTTGCCGGCTTAAGTCTCTGTGTGTGTGTACGTTTGCATGTGTGTGTATTTTCTTGCAAGAGTCATTCGAGGGTCAGAAAGCTTCTTTGGGATGTGAAGACTAAGCAGTAATGGCATCTCAGGTTCTCCCCAAATAGAAGCAAACAGAAACAAACAGCACTGGCGTAAACACAAAGTGACGCCTCTGTCCAAAAAGGTTTCAACAACCCCTACTGCCTGTGTGCTTTCAGTCCCCAGAGAGGCAGAGAAAGAGGGAGGGGAGGGGAACAGGAAGACAGAAGGAGCACCAAAAAGCTACGCGAGGGGAAGCGAGAGCACAAAGAGGATGGGAGATGGAGAAAAAGAATAATGACAAAGCAGAGAGAACAAGTAATAGAGACATACATACAAAGACAGCTAAAGAGAGCAGAGGTCTCACTCCCAGCAGACCCAGCAGCCTTTGGAGTGTGCCTCTGAGATGTTGGCCTGTAGTTAACCCTGCGAAACACCAGGCTCTGCCCTCCATCACTTCTCTCCCTTTTCTTCTGCTTATTTATTTCTCTATCGACCGCTGCCTCTCTGTTGCCAGGGTGACCTTTGCGCATTGGTATTGACATGGTTTGGAAAAAAGGATGGAGGGAGAGGAGAGGCAGGTGAAAGGACGAAAGGGGGTTGGGATGATCCGATGGCTGCATTTCAACATGTAAATAATCAACAGCTAAGGCAGCAAAAAAGGACAGGCATACAGGCAGCTGCAGGATAAACAGAAACTCGGCCTTTTCAGAGTTTAAACTCAGTCACTAATGGCTTGTTGATACAGTCCACACCCACCATGATTACCCCGTCGCTGTGAGACAATAAACTCAGCAGGCCCAAGGCAGGGTGTGAAGTGATGAGGGGAGCAGGGGCAGGGTGTTACGTGACACTGCGCTAGGAAACTCCACGTACAAAAGGTCACTTGATAGACAAGATGTGTGTTTGAGACCTCAGGGGAAGGGGGACGCAGAATCACAAAGTGGGTGGTGGGGTGAAAAAGAAAAGGAGGGGGGAGGACACACTGACTGTGCCTGTGACTGACAGCTGTCAAGAGAATGAGACGACAGTTTGCCAACCCACAACACACACACCCAAGCGCATACAATACTCAGAGGCCCTGAGGGACACTATCAATCCAGTGTTGAGTTAGAGGGAGGGAGGAAGATGGGGGAGGGAAGGAGCATCCCCAAGAAGTGAGTATCTGTTTGTCTAAGGTACAATTCAGACCTCCTATCCTGCATACAGATATACGCAGGCTGTGTCAACATGAAGCTGAGATGGGTTGCATTTCACACCTGGTGTCAGAATCTGTCTCAAGTGACTGCTTGTGATCGGATTTAGCGTCCCTGCTCACATTTGATTTTATCTGCAAAGAAACTGCAACTGCTGCTAAGAAGAAAATGTGCTCAGCTAGCAGAGGACTATAGAAGCGATTTGGTGCTTCTACACCTTGTTACAGTCGTTTGAGAAGAGCAACTACACTGTTAGTTATGCACACAGTCCCTAAATGTGGTCAGCGACACATTTTTTTATTCATACTGTATTATAAATATTGAATCCCCAAGAGAGTACATTTTGAGAGCAGTCAAAGATCTGTTTATATTCCTTTCCTGTAAAGGAATCATCCAAGATGCCATTTAATGTCAAGTCTGAGCAGGGCCTTTTTCTTTAGCACTCTGGTTTTCTGTGTGTATGTGTATGCGTGTGTGTGTGTGTGTGTGTGTGTGTGTGTGTGTGCAGGCAAACACAACAGAAAGTGAGAGAAAAGGGCCGACAGTGAGTGACAGCAGGAGAAACAGAGAGGAGGCTTGATTACCCTTATAATGACTAGTGTGGATTATTCAAAACCACCAAGATGAAATTCATGTACTCCTACTGAGCTTCCAACACCACATGGCAGGCTTCAAATTAGCCTGCACGAGAGGCAGGCTTTCTCCCTCACACTTTTTTTTTTCCCTTTTTCCTCCTCCAGTCGATTTTTGTCACTCCTGGTCTCGAAGTCCCAGTCGTTGACTCATAAAGTCAATTTAGAGGTTGCTCACACAGGCCACGCTTAGTCTCACATACATGAGAGCTAAAAATGCGTGGAGATCTCCTCCTCTGTAACCATGCATGTGACTCATATGGGGTCTCCGTACATACACACACCACCCACCACAACTTCATCTTTAGGCAAGAAATTAAAAGGCCGCAAACCCACATAAACACAGACATCTAATTTGCAAGGAAAATGACAGGGGACATCTCAACTACTATAATCTGATTGGTCACTTTCTTTCTCCGCAGAAGATAAACACAAGGAGCTGAAGTAAACCTTCAGGTGTGGAATTCCACTCCTCCAAATGAAGAACTGCATCATTTTTTGTCTGACATGCTATTTCTCAGATACTCCTGAACGCCCAGAAAAAGAGAGCGAACAGCTTGTGTAGCTGGGAGCCGGGAGCTGTGGAGTGGAACACCTGAAATAGGGCCCGTTTCCTGAGGGAAGGGAGGAGGCGGAGGGTGATACAGCGCGGCCTGCCTGCCTGCCTGCCAGAGGCTAGATTGGCGAGAGTGATCGTGTAACAACAAGCCTCTTCCAGACGGACAGAGACTGTGAGAGAAACAAGGGGAGGGAGTGTGTTAGAGAGTGTGTGTGTGTGTGGGGGGGGTTCTCTAGTGCTGGAGAGCTGGCTAGCGAACGATTCCCAGAGGTCTCGGCTAGCAGCTCAGCTCCAGTCCAAACATGCCTGTCTGCTCTCAGGAGCACAGCCAAGACAGCCAATGTGGCTGGCTACCACTGACGTCAGGACAAACACCAGATAGAGCTTTCTGGAACATCACAGGCAAACAAAAGAGAGCTTCTAGGCTTGTCTTTAAGTCTACAATCCTCCTCCTCTTCCTCCAGTTTTTCCACCTTGCTCCGCGCAGCACACTCGACAAATTCCAATCCTTTACAAAAGCAACTTATGGCGGTCTGTAGTGGTTTGTTATGAGAGAGGCAGGACAAGGAGAGTGGAGGGCCCCACTTCTGTTGTGTTAAGGCAGACAGAGAGAAACCAGCCCTTCATTGTTCTCTTTCTGATGCAGCAGCAGTGGTATGCAAAAAGGAGAGGAGCTCATGCCTAAAGAACAAGGTGTGTGTTTGCTGAAAACAACATACATGGGTGCTTACGCTCAACAGAAACAGCAGGGGCATTATGTCACAACAGAGTATATTCGGGGACACACAGGTGTTGATAAAGAGCTCTTGCACTTAGTTACATTCGCCACTCCTCTTTAACAACTGACCCCACAGCCAGCGCTATCAACCATTTTGTTCTAGTTGTCGGGGTCCAGGAGGTGGTATTTTGTTTAGCAGGAGGCTTTGGTTGCTATGCAGTGATGGGGGAGAATATGATAAGGGGCAGCCGGGGGAGGAGGGGTTGGAGAGAAGATGGAGGAAAAGGGGGGGAGGATGGCATGAGAGAGGGAGGGAGCAAGGATGGTGAGGGGGGATGGGGGATGCGGGCGATGGGGGTAGGGTGTCAGAGTGGTGGTGGTGGTGGTGGGTGATGAAATATTCAGTGAGAGTGTGCCTCTGGCTCCTTCCTTCTTTTTTTTTCTTTCGACATCTCTGGCTGACAGTTTTATTTATTGGGGTCCCTGTGGTTCAAGGAACTCATTTGCAGTCGTTCTTCCTTTGCACACTAAGCAAACTAAGGGAGGGAGATAAGGAGTGAGGGAGGAAGAGAGAGGCTGAGAGACCGAGGGAGGGTGAGAGAGTCAGGAAGGGAAAGATAGAGCGCGCTGGCAGCACTGAGCTGACATTCATGAACAACTGAGCAGCTTTGTGCCGGAGAAAAGAGGATAGAGGATTGGAGGGCGGGACAGGAGGGCGGAGAGAGGGAAGCCGTGAGAGGAGGAAGCCGTCTCCTCCAGCCATACTGTGGCTCCAGTGCTGCTCACCTGTCGAACCGCTAGGTGAAAGGTACGGTTCAAAAAGCTGCTTATTAACCGCCTATCGACCTAGATGTTTTGATCGCACCAGGACGCTATTGATAGTCTCTGTGCAGACACACACCGGCTAAAGATGCAATAACAGGCTCTCAAAAGAGAAGGAGAAAAATCAATGACTTGCATCATGCCCCAAATCCTAAAAGCAGCCGGGGGGCTCTTCAAAGGCCCCATTAGAAAGATAGGCGTCTGTAATACTGCCTGATAAGAAACAGAGGGGGCTGAAAGGAGGAAGAGAGGACCAGCTGGCCATCACTGAATTTGATCGGCTGAGTGAAAAGAGAGATCAGAATGGCAAAGTTCAGGATGATCAGATTCCAGCTAAAGCCACTCCTCACACTCCAACTGTGCCAACAACTGGTCAGCTACGTTGAGCCGATTCACATGCACACACGAGCCTCTCAACCCCCAGCCCTCATGCATTAGATCTAATTTAAGGCGAGCAACAGCAAAGAAATCCTCACTCTTAACTCCTCTGCCTGCTGCTTACACTCCTCTCACTCCACTGAATGCCTTTTATACCTGCTGATTAATACTATTTAATCAGGATTCTGTGTTGGTGGAGAAGAGCATCACTTAACGATGAGCAGTTTCTGTACCCGGCAATTCAAATTTGTGGATGCTTGTATAAACATCATCTGCAGCAACAAAAGAAGGCTGAGGAAATAGCATCTCATCTGTTTGCTTTCAGACAAAGTAAGTAAGTGCAGGTAAATGGAGAGAAGGGGAGAGAGAGGAGTGGAACTTGTGCGACTGATGCAGGAAAGACAGCGAGGATGGCGGCAGTAAGAAATGGCTGTTGTGAAGGTGCGAAGAACGCCGTCCTCAGAAAAACTTCCTCTGCCTTCGGTATGTTTTTGTATGACTTAATGGATCGACCTGGGTCTTTTGACCTTGTCTCTGTTTTTCAATGGCAGCACACGCCTAATTGACTTCATTAGACTTGGTGGTGGCTATCAGATGTGATATTCCTGGCCTCCATCCTCCCACACAGTAGCCCCACTAGTCACGATGCCTGCTACTTGAATCACAAAAGCTCAGTGTCGCCAGGGAATGGAAAACAATGATGGTCACGACTCAGATATGGAGAAATAAGGCTCCCCTGGCCGCCGAACGAGGGAACACACAAAGACACAGACATTAGAAATGGTTGTTCGCACATGCGCGCGCACACACACACTCACACACGTGCACTCGAGCAGATGCATATACACAATAGGACATGAAATCCCCTGCAAAATCTCTCTCTCTCTTGATTGCCCCACAACACACCTTGATTCCCTCCACTCTTCCCAGCATCCCCATCCTACTGTGCGTTTAAGCATCACAAAGGGGATTACACAGGTGCAAAAATACTGCGTGATCAGCTTATTAATGCAATTTTCAAGGCCAGGATTTACATGAGCAGGGACTGAATAGGCCTTTAGATCAGCATTGTCTTTTATTCCATACACAATTTGATTTACACATTCAGCAACAAATTAATTTCTGTAGCTTTCATTTAAGTAACAAAAAAGCAAATTACCATTCTAAAGAGCAAGGGCTGCCTCTCTTAAGCTGCATGCATATAAAAAGCCTTCATTTCAATGGCAGTGGGAAGGACAGAAGGAGCTGCATGCTATAAAAAGGGGAGGATCCTCTCTTATTGACCAACAGACTGACTCGGCCATTTTTCAATTCCTTGCACTCCCAAATCCTCAATACGATTACTCTCCAATGATTTCCAGTAGTGTCAATCCTGCTGATTAACTAGCATCTAGAGAAGGTGGTGAAGAGCGTGAATGACTGGAATAAGAAACATATTGACCATCCACATCGAGCTGTTTTACACATAGTCATGTGCAGGCACACAGATGTGCACATGCAAACAGTGTCAAAATCTGCATTTTGAAGTGGTGAGCCAAAGCGTTCATCGTCTTTTCTCTCCCGTTCCTCCCTTCCATTACCCCCCCACCCCACCCCCGTCATATTTCAGCATCTGTGAGTTACCCTAGCATGTGTACTCATCCTCCCCATTACCTTCAGCCTACAAAAATTGCACGCACACATTGACTTGACATGTTACGGAATGACTTGCGCAAAGCTCTCCCTTTCTTTTCTCCTCCACCTGTCTGGCCCACTGTGGCACCCCCCCCCCACCCTGAGGGAGGCAGAGCGGAGGAAATGAGGTGAGGCTGACCCAGAGGTGACTCCCCACAGATTGTTAGATCCTACTAGTTTGCATCTGTCCTTTTCCAGACACAATGACAAAACTGTGTCATATGCGAGCCTGTCGTTGCAAGAGGAAGATGAGGAGGAGGAGGAAAGGGGGAGTGGATGAGGACAGGAGGTGCTTGTCGGCAGGAGCGAGAAAAGTAGAGCAGATATGTAACAGCGTATTCTGCGGGGACATATGGAATGGCAACACACATCCTCCTCATCTTCCTCTTGCAACGACAGGCTCGCATATGACACAGTTTTGTCATTGTGTCTGGAAAAGGACAGATGCAAACTAGTAGGATCTAACAATCTGTGGGGAGTCACCTCTGGGTCAGCCTCACCTCATTTCCTCCGCTCTGCCTCCCTCAGGGTGGGGGGGGGGGTGCCACAGTGGGCCAGACAGGTGGAGGAGAAAAGAAAGGGAGAGCTTTGCGCAAGTCATTCCGTAACATGTCAAGTCAATGTGTGCGTGCAATTTTTGTAGGCTGAAGGTAATGGGGAGGATGAGTACACATGCTAGGGTAACTCACAGATGCTGAAATATGACGGGGGTGGGGTGGGGGGGTAATGGAAGGGAGGAACGGGAGAGAAAAGACGATGAACGCTTTGGCTCACCACTTCAAAATGCAGATTTTGACACTGTTTGCATGTGCACATCTGTGTGCCTGCACATGACTATGTGTAAAACAGCTCGATGTGGATGGTCAATATGTTTCTTATTCCAGTCATTCACGCTCTTCACCACCTTCTCTAGATGCTAGTTAATCAGCAGGATTGACACTACTGGAAATCATTGGAGAGTAATCGTATTGAGGATTTGGGAGTGCAAGGAATTGAAAAATGGCCGAGTCAGTCTGTTGGTCAATAAGAGAGGATCCTCCCCTTTTTATAGCATGCAGCTCCTTCTGTCCTTCCCACTGCCATTGAAATGAAGGCTTTTTATATGCATGCAGCTTAAGAGAGGCAGCCCTTGCTCTTTAGAATGGTAATTTGCTTTTTTGTTACTTAAATGAAAGCTACAGAAATTAATTTGTTGCTGAATGTGTAAATCAAATTGTGTATGGAATAAAAGACAATGCTGATCTAAAGGCCTATTCAGTCCCTGCTCATGTAAATCCTGGCCTTGAAAATTGCATTAATAAGCTGATCACGCAGTATTTTTGCACCTGTGTAATCCCCTTTGTGATGCTTAAACGCACAGTAGGATGGGGATGCT
>BRZM01004916.1:0-13703 GCA_033238685.1 Lates japonicus
AAAAAAAATGTCCCTAATCCAATCTACAGGAAATTTGTGTTATGTTACAAATAAGATTGTTGTGTCACGTCAAAGTGCTTTTGCAGGTCATCATATAAAAAGTTGCTTTTTGTAGAGTAGAATAGCCTCTGTTAGAACATCGCACAAACATTACAAGAACAACACAGACAAGAGAGGTTAAGGACAGATGAGATGAGAAACGGTTGAAGACAGAGAGAAGCTATGGAACTAAAGGAAGAAATTGAGAACCACTGAACAAACTAACGAATGAACAGAAGAAACAAAGCAGGAGAGTTAAAGAGAGGGAGAGAGATGAGAGAGGGGATATAGACAGTGGGACTCAAAAAGACAAAGGAAGTGGAGGAGAGAGGAGAAGAAATATCCCCTGAAGGGCTCGGCTCATATTTAGACAGACAGTCAGGCAGAGGAGTCCGCCTGCCAACTCTACTTACCAAACTGATTCAGATTCACTGGCTGCTGCCGACTTCAATATGTTGCGCAGATCAAGCATTCCTAAACATTTCAAGTTGGGAAAATTCAAATTGTGTACTTTTGCCTCAGGATCTACTGTGACACAGTAGTCTTATCATCTGAATGATGACCAGAATCCACCCTTTAACCTTTGACTGTTGCTCCCAATGCTAACACATCTGTTTTATAGTCCTAAAAGTAGAATTCTTGGTCTTGAAGTAAACCTCTACTGTGAGGACAGTTTGAATTTTTGTGGGACCGGTTGTTGTGATGCATATTTGTTGCAGCCGTTGTAATAATAAGTTATTATTACGCCTACAGTGAGAAACAGAAAGAGTATTCTGACTTTTTTCTGAGTTATGCTAAGCTGTGTTCTTAGTTGCAACACAACTGAAAAGAGCTCTATTGTTCACGATATTCCCAGGGCTGTTTCCGCAGTCTGTTGTTTCTACAACTCAACAATGGCAAAAAAAAAAAAAAGCCTTCTGTCTTCTCCTGTTTTATGGCCTATTACATAGACCGTCAATTCTTTTTAGCAGAAAAATTAACGTAAAATAAAGACAATTCATGCATTTTCCTTTTGCTCACTTCTTTGTGACAATCACACCAGTGGGATTGTGTGCTCAGATGATATGAATAAATTTCAAACTTAAGACCACTGTGTAACTGCTTGGGTGACCTCTTACAAGGTGGAAAACAAAAATAAAGGAGGTGGACACCATCATTGTTCGCTGTAGCTGCTGAAAACTTGTCACACAAGGGCGCTTGGTGTCAGTTTTTTAATTGCACTGAGTACCCCCAGCATTGAAAAATTATGCTTGGGGTACTCTGAGCGCTGTGAGAGCCTGAACAGGAAAAAAGTGGTCCAAAAACAAATGCACTTAATGCTAATATACCCAGTTTCTGGTTACGGTACACCTATAGCTAAAGCTAATGCAGTCTACTACAATAGAGCAATAAACTCTATCTTCATTATACTTACTGCACAATATGTTGACTAGAGAGACAAATGTAATTTGTGGGTTTCTCCATTTCAACCATAACCAAAGAGGTATTTGGATAACATTTTTTACCCCCAGTTTTAAGAGATACCATGTGAGACCATATCAGTAAGACCTCATCCACTGTAAACCACCACAGGGCATAGTTTTTATATATAATACTACTCTTCAGATTAAATATCAGTAATTTAGTATTATGGTACTTTGATGGACAGACTTTTCTGACCACATCCTAATGAGGCAGGTGATTTTAATCAGGTGTCAACGGCCTGAACACCTGTGTTGATGTCAGTGACTGTAGTGTGGTCAGAAGTCTGTTTGAACCTGTGGAGAGCAGCACAGGAACAGTTTCCTGCCCAATGTGAGTCACTGATTAATTACTTTAAAATTACATCAAAACATGTGTGTAATACATGCAATATATTTAGATGTTCTTACAGCTGATATCAAAATATAGTTGACAGAGCATTAGCAGTTGCAGAGGGAGATGTTTTTTTATTTATTTATTTTTTTATATACTCACAGTGGTACCCATGTGTCTTCCCTCTTTTTTCCAGATCACTAGAAAACACAGAGGTGGAGGTCTTTTATTGCCAGAGGGTGGACGTGTCCAAAACTGTGTGTAAGTGACAGATTTCTGAACATCCAATACCTCTACATGTACCCATGAAACCATGTTTTATTGTATGTTAAGGATTAGATGTTATTTTCTGGCTTTTTCTTTTCTTTCTTTTTTCTTTTTTTAAAAGTTTTTCTAGCGCACTGCGGCCTCAAGTTTCACTAATAGCTAAATGAGTGAGCACCACTGCCACACTCCACCCTCATGAAGTTTAGCTGGTTTGAACGATGATGACAGATCGCAGCAACACCACCCTTCGTGCTGCCGTCATTTTCACAGAGGTATAGCCAGATGAAGGGTATCTTCAACTCTGCTGTAATTTCACATGAATGTGGTCAGTTAAGCCTATTGCTCAGATAAGACTATGCAGTTGTTTAGCCAAGAGCCAACTTGAATTATCGTGGACAGAAGTCTGTTGTACATATTGGCAAGCAAAGGCTGTGCAGGTCCAAGAGGGTGACACACTAAAGCAAAGCTAATGCATGAATAACACCTAGAACACAAGCCCAAGGAAACTCATGGGTATTGATAAATTGTTTCTGTTTCTGTTTCTGTTTAACAGAATGGTGACCCTAGATATCCCTCCATGAGAGTCATTCTGTGAAGCTCACTGCTGCTAAAATTGTTTGGACTTTGCCCATTGCATCTGCTGCTTATATCTACACAGGCAGCCTTTTCTCTTTCTGTCGCTTGCATTGTGTTTTGAAAATGAAACCAGATTTTTACCTAATTAAAAGGAACTGTTACTCCAGATAGAAACTACGATCATAATTGATGTGGAGAGGCAGAGGGGTGTGAGCTCAGGGGAAAATGTACAATAAGATATGGTGGGTATGCAGAACCTTTACCACAGAAACCGTCCTCACCAGAAAAACAGCTGCATCTGTTGTTGTTGAAATGCCTAAAAAGATTTATGTTCAAGTCTGCCTGACAATGACTTCTTGTCGCACAAATTATGATTCTCGTCTCTCAGTCAAGTAGTGTGATGTTTAACCACCACAACACCTTGATGTAACTTTAAACAGGGGAGACTGTTGTCTCTTGCCAACAGTCAGGATTGTTGTCATTAAACCCTAATGACAATCTGTCCTTAAAGGATGAGGCTGGTGATGTTCTATATTTTTCTTATGGTCAACAAATCCCATGAAAAGACCCACTTTGAAAGATTTACATCCTCAGTAGAAACCAATGGGCTTTTAGGCGGAGTGCTGCAGTCAGGATAGAGAAGCCAGAGAGAACTGAGGGATGCATTGTTGGTTTTGGTCTTTTTGTGGGATTCACTGACATTGAGAAATATATAGCATCACACCAGCTTTGTTCTTTGACCTTAACCAAGTAGTTTCTGTGCCTAAATGTAACCAAACCATCATTTATTATGGTCTTGGAACAGTTGTTGAGTCAGTAAGGAACCAGATCAGAAAATAGTCATATAGGTCATTTTGGAAGGAACTGACAACCAATTAAACAGCAAACCATTTTGTTGTTTGGAGGACTTGTTGAACCACCACAACACATCCACCCACACAGACACATAGACACATGCATGCACACGCATACGCACACACACACACAATCACGCACACTGGAGGCACATTCCAGTGTGTTGTCATTATCAGTAAGAAACAGGTGTACTTGAAGACTAAATCATCCTGAGGAGAGAAAACTCATCTCTCATTCCCCACACTACTCTGTACATTTTCACCGTTCACTTGTCCCCTTTATCCCTCTCACCTCACTAACCCCTCACCCTTTGCTCATGACCACCATTTTCCTCCCAATGGAGTGACTCAGCATTTTCTCCACCGTTGTCTCCCCCGCTCATCTGTCTCTCACTCAGGCCATCACTCTCTCTCTGCAGAGAAGGTCACCCTCTCTGACACATTGTCTCAGCTCATAATTTATTTTTTGTCATCAAAATCACATCTATACTATCGGCATGAGCAGGAATTAAGTGCAGTATCCTAAAGTATGTTGCACCTAGGGTTTTGCAATACAGTGTATACTATGCACAGCACTGTTTAAACAAAACAACAAAACAACACATACCTACACCTGGCATGCAACAGGCCAGAATATTAAGATGTAATGTTGAAGACAACAAGTGAAAGGATATTAGGGATAAATTTTACGGTCTCAGATATTTGGATGTATTATTTGAGTTTTGTATTTTTTGTAAGGAACTTGGTGCTTGTGTGCTCCATATGTACTGTGTGGTACCTTTGAAGAAATGTCTTCTGTCTCTTTCTCTCTTGCTGTTGGCAGAACTGTGGGTAACCACGTTCTGGGATTACCAAATTATCTGTCAAACCATCTCTGACCAAATGGGCAGGCACTGTCATGCCCCAGTCCTACATGGGTGGGTTTCATACAGGTTTTTAATAAGATGAGTTTTGATGTGCTTTTCAAGCGCACCGACTGGCCCATAATCAGCGGTCAGGTCACAGGCTGCTCAGGCCTCATGACCATCTTTTTCCTCTTGGCAGCCCTAATCAGAGCTGGAGGCACACTTTGATGGTGATAGCCTCAGTTTATTTTATCTTCTGGATCTTTAAATTAATCGGTGGACGTTGTTTAGATCTGGGCTTGGCAGCCTGTGTTTTAATTGTGGAGTAATCCCAGCTCAATTCTGGGGTTCTCATGTGATTTTGTGGTGAGGCTACCAGCTACTATAAATAAATCAGTTCAGCTGAGGTTTGGATATTTTTATGGTGGGTTTAAAATATACCCAATCTATGGAATTTTCAAAAGGCGGGTTGGTTCAGTCCATTTTATTTGCAAGCCGGGTTGAGAGGTAATCTATGAAATATGGTGTGAAGTCTAAATATATCAGAAAAGTGTCAGTCTCTTGCATATATATATATAATGTGTGTGTATCTCATCAATGGGCTCAGTCACTCTGTTGCGGGTCTCTAACCATCCTGTGTGTCTGGACCGGTAATCGATCTTTTATCTCATCGGGCAAGCACGCTGTTCTCTCACTCCTCACTGCTGCCACTCCCTGCCCGCTGATGGAAATCATTGTGCCTCTCAGGTCTCCTCTTTCACTCCTCTCGAACTTTACATAAATCTTGGATCTTGGTTTTGCGGACTGGATCCTCACGTGTTTTAAGCGTCGCTTTCAGGACGTCGAACTTCAGGCACGATGGACTAAATGTTCTCACGGTTTCCAGTATATCTCTGCTCTTCCTCTCTCCTTCTCTTCCCCTCTGACTATTTCCCGCTCAGGCTCTCATCATTTCTGTCCCTCCCTTTTCTTCCATCTAACACTTCTGCCTCTCAAGCCTCTCTCCTCCTCAATAATCTCCTCCCGTACAGGTGACCCTTCAGTCTGCTTATTAGCCCTTGCCTCCCAGACTCTTCACCATCTCTCCTCCTTCTCCTGTTGGTGGCTTGCGGCCCCGTAGCAGGTCATCACTCTTGCAATCGTTTTGTCCATGTGGCATGCTGGACGTTTAAATATATATTTGTGTCGCTGGCTTTATATAAATCGCATATAGGATTCGTCCTCGGTTCAATGTATATATATTTAATCTGGTGATGACCGACACTTCTATCAATGCTGGCCATCTCAAAATACTATCTCTACGTCTGCCAAAATCTTATATCATCTTTCTTCCTCTCTTCCTTTCTCAGTATTATAACATCACCCTCTCTCTTTGTTTCCCAGACGGACTGCATCTGCATGGTGGTGGACACTAGTATTGCCAATACGGTGTGTGCTCTGAATTTCACAACAAGCGCACTTTGAATATGCTGCTGTAACGGCCTCCGCTCCTCGGGAAACGTATATTCGTAAGGCCGAACCCGTGAAGACCAAACACACACTATGATAACAGTGACCAGGTGTCCCATTCGCACAGCCATAACAGATAGATCGGCTGTCGGCAAAGGGGCAGAAAAAGGGTGGTACAGAAGGTTGCTGTGAAGAAAAGGCCAGTGAACAATTTGATGATGACGTGTTTGTCGCTGAAAGACAGAAAAGTGGGCGAAGACAATTTGGTGCAGAAATAACGGAGAGAAAGAGACATGAAAGAACAATTCGAGGCTATATGTGACAAAACCATTGAAAATCGGCTTTGTGGTCGTTACCACGCAGGAAAAAGATCTCTGGAGGCAGGCGGTCACTCTGCGGGGCGAACCCGGATGCCGGGGGAGGAAGGGCGAGATGGAGGTGGCGACCGGAGAAGGAGGAAGCGTCGCTGTGCGAGGCAGCTGCTGGGCTGGCTCAGCTGAAAGATCGCGTGGCGGGGGATGCTATTGACTGGCTTCCGTTTTCCGGAGGAGTGCGAGGGAGGCGAAGAGACTGAGGCTGGCGTGTTTGTCCGGTGACGATGACGGGGTGAGGCGAAGTTGAAGGCCGTGATCGAACTATCTGGCCTGTCGGCGTCCGGCGTCTGGGGTTACGGACTGCTGCTGTCACGTATGCGGTGATCGAGAATGAGGCCCCGGTGGCGGACTGGCTGATACGAACGTTACCCCGACGGTTGCTGACTAGTGGTTGAGGCCCTTTCCATGCTGGGCGTGGAGTCAAGCCGGCTGATTGACCGGTGATGACAGGCAAGGCGAGGCGGCGGCCTGGTATGGTGCGGTCAAGGCACGGCGTTTGTGTCGCGTGGCGATCGAAGGCAACAGAGCGTGAACGGCTTAAAACCAATGAAAAACCGCTGTCGGGTAATGTGCCAGAAGGCTGATCTTCCGCGGTAGGACGGACACGATATAATCAGCCAAAAGTACGTAAAACCACTACAGCTCGAAATGGCTTCAGCGTCGCTGGACTGAACGGGTGGCTGGCGGCAGGCGATCGGTCGGACTGTCGCTGGAGGTGTCGCTGTTCTGGTCACCATTGATTCGATCATCGGCAACCAAGTGAACTACTCTATCGATTCTGCGCCAGCAGCGGGACTGAAAGACCATTTCTTTACGCCTGACCATGGTTTTGGCACCGAGTTCTTCTGGCATCCGTCAACGTCGGTTGCATTGTCTATGCTGTAATTCTCTGTCGGTGACACCATCACCAGTATGTTGACAATATGCTGTTACTGCTAAGCGCATGAACAATATGAACACCATGCTGACATAATGCTGTATGATTGCAACAGGCGCAGGCTCGCGTTTACGAAATAACAAGGTAAAGGCTGAAATCGATCGGTGGGCTATTCTGCGGGCTGTGTTGGTGGCTGGGTGGAGAAAGGCGGGAATCACGTTGGGGAATGAGGGCGACCGATGACTTGAGGTGACCGAGAGTGAACCGAGGACGAGGACGAGGAACGAATGGTGACGGAAGAATGGAAGACGGGGAGAGGTGAGGAAGAGGGAGACAGTCGTAACTGTCGTGCGTGAATCGTTGTCATTTTCTGCTCGCAGATGATTTGTCAAGTCGATAAACACAGTAGGGTTGGTCATCAGTTGTCACAGCAGTCAGGATCAGCCCTTCCTTCCTCTTCATCGCCCTTGCTGTTCATCTCCCCAGTTATACTCCTCTTCAGGCCCCACCGATGATTCTCGCAGCGAGAGGAAGAGCCCAACAGCTCAATATCACGCAGCTTACTTTCTCCGCACTCCGGCCATCGGTCACCCGTTAAAGTTCAGGCTTCACCATTACATTCAGCCGCAATCATGCAGTCGATCACATACGCCTGGCCGCCCGCGCACGATGGCCGGTGGACACGCCGGCTGTACACACACACCGCACTGCGCCTCGACACGTGCGCACAACGGTCGTCACGCCTGCGGTCACACGGTCGTTACCCGCCAGCCGAACGACCGCGGCCCGCGTTCAGAGCCACAAACATTTTTAACCGCCACGCTTCGAAAAGACGGAACAGCCGCACGGCGGTTAAAAACCAGAAGTCAGCCTCCGTTGAAACCCATACACAACGAGGCGAATTGAAAACAGCCTTGTTTTTGTTTTTGCCGGGTTTGGCGATGCCGAGAATGTAGGTTGTTGAGGTCGCATAGAACATCGCCTTTCGCTGCGAGCCCAGTGCCACCGTTTCATCTTGCAACAGTTACCGTCAGCGGCGCCGATCAAACCCAGAGAATAGTTCAACATTTGCCTGAATTACAAAAATACTCCTGATATTGAGACCATCAGCGCACGTCTCGCACCAGCCTTTGTACCCGGCTTTTGGCCGCATACAGGCTGGTCACACGGCGGAGATTTGCGTCATTCAAAAGAGGTTGTACATTTCGTACCCGGATTACAGTCGCGAAACATTACTTTAACTCACTCCAACCGCTGCCGCGGTTCCCCTCAACGATTAGTGAGCAGCGGCTTGCCGATCGAAACCGCAGAAAGAAAGAAAACCATTTATATTACGCAAATCAGGCCGTAACATACGCCACATTGTCACCACCATTGAGATTTCGCCGAAACGTTAACCGACCTTCGGTAAAGTTGAAACCGCTGACAACATTATAGTTCAGCCCAGCTCAACGCGCCCGCCCCATGCCATCAAAACACGCAACGATTGCCCGCAGCGAACCAATATTTAGGAACCAACAAACACAGCTGTTCAAAGTCGACATTCACGAATCAGAAAAAGCCGCCTCATTGCCTCACCATTGCCGCGAGCCCGCCATCGACCACAGCCCCGCCTCAGTTTCTGTGACCGTCCGCAGCGTCACCAGCAGCCGCCCACAGCCTGCCCATCCATCTGTTTTATTTCGTCAGGCGCCTTATTTTCGGAAAAGAAATCAGCAGCAGCCCGTCTCGCCGCCCCAGACGCGGTGTCCGGCTGACGTGCCAGCGGATCACCGCCGGCACCCACATTGGCCTGCTGCAATGACCGCGTACGGAGAGGAGGGTGAGGAGCAGAGAAATATATAGAGTCCGGTCGGTTTGTTCGACGAACGAAGAACGACGGTGCGTTTATGCCGCCCGATTTAAAGAACGCTCATTTGGCGATCAGCACAGGAGCATGTTTTGGTATGGCTGCAGTGCCCTTCACAATGCCCAGTGCAGTGAGAGATTCAGTGTGAGCGTGATGATTGAGGGCGGTGAGGCAGCCGCCAGCGCAGTCAGATTCAAAGCCCGAGGACGAACGTCATCTCGCCGGGGAACTTTCACCGATACGGCGCACGCATTGACGACATCAGCGTTATCGAGCCGAACAGAATGAACATCGACGATCATTGTCGGTCAATTTCCAGTCGACTTGAAGCCTTTTCACCCGCCGCCTGCGCCTGTATAACGCAGATCTTTTCGATCCCGATCTGGGGAATGGCCGGTACCGAGATCATGTTGCTTTGCATGCAGTGTCTGTGCCCATATCAACATATGGGAACAGCAGCCCGCGCTGGATCAGACGTCACATCAAAACCCTCGATAAATGACTTCCGGTACACACGTATATTTCGCACACATCAAACCACCTCACTCCATTAGCTCACTGTCATCAGGCCTGCAAGGCACACACAAATAATCTCATTACGATCAAACAGACGACCACCTCGCAGCGCATTGCTCAGTGACAGTGAGTGTTTAGGAGGCAGCTGATGAACATCAGACAACAACCAGGCGACACACCTCACACTGGGTCGCTAACCTCCTTCGTTTCACCCATTTTGGCTCATTTACCCGTTCTCGCACTCAGAGCAACAACCTTCCAGCTTGTTGCAGGCGGATCAGGCAAGAAAAGAATGCAGCAACATGCTACAGATGCACCTGGGAGAATTGGCGAAGCGTTCACCATTCGGACACCACCACACACACACACACCGTCATCACACTGGTCACACGCCACCAGACCGCAGACAGCCCAGTCATCGTGAGAAGCTCGTTAAGATGTATGCTCAGAGCAAACATTGAGGACAGAACCGATTTCGATGTAACCATTTTTAGCGTTTGCATTGTCTCATTCTTGCCGAGGCAACACAGCACCGACACAGGTCGTCATCACGACGACAGCTGGAGCCTGGACGATCGCCATCACAGTTTTTATAAACACTGTGGCCCCACACAAACACGATCAACTATTTTTGTTTATACTCCGGATGAAAATCCGTCCTTTTATCTATTGTGCTTGAGTCAGTGAGAGCAGAATGAGATCACTGCACATATTTCCGGAACGACCCCAGGTGGTGGGCACAGCAATCATTCCTGCCTCCCTGAGCCGCTCAAACATGGAAGAGAAAGATTTAGTTTTCATCCAGATTATAAAACCAAAATATGATCATTGTGTCATTGTGAAAAATAAATTTAGTGTTTTATAAAACATGATGGCAGTCAGTGATCCGGAGAGTCCTGAAAGCAATCATGTGGCATTTTTGGACGACCCAGCCAGACTAAACTGAAATGACTTGCCTCACCAAAGGCAAAGTCTGGGGATAAAAACACTAAAAAATGGTTGGTCTTATTCAGGGTCGGCAACCACCAACCGTGATGAGTGAGCACATGCAGGCCAAGGCATGAAGCTTAGGAGCCTGTCACACACAGTGACTGACACCACCAGACATCTGCAGTCTGAGTTGAAACACTGATGCTGTGTGTGTGTGTGTGTGTGTGTGTGTGTGTGTGTGTGTGTGTGTGTGTGTGTAAAGGAGGCTGATGGGAGGGTCGCTTTGAAACCTGTAATTCTCCCAAATTACACATGCATCCTAGTAACCGGGGGTAATTTAGTTATATTGCTGCAGTTGTTTTTTCGCTCTGTCAAAGCCCGCTCTGCAACCAAAACAAAAAAAGAGAGTTGTTGCCTGGGAGCAAAACTGAAGAATGGTGATGTGGGAGTGTTGGAGCCAAATCTGCCATTTAAGAGGCAGAGATGTGAAGGGAGGCTACATATTGTGTGTGTGTGTGAGTGTAATGCTACTATTGTCCCATTAGCCTAGTTATTTAGCTATCTGTTCTTCATCAAACACCCCACCTCCCTAAACACTTCCTGTCACCTAAGAGGGGCTGAATATAAGCCAGGGTGGTGTCTGTTTGATCGTAATCAGCAAGAGTTATTTAGTACGACGAGAGTACTGATGACTGAAAGGACAATAGATCTACATTAGAGAAAAATGTGTGAATGACTATGTACAGAAATGTATATGTGAAAGGAGGTTAGAGAGGTTTTGTGTGAGTGCCGACGTCCCAGTCCAAATGCCCTGCCTGGAGCCTTGTCCCCTGTGAGGGGTAATTTTGACCATATGGCACGCAACACGACATTATACTTAAACCACAGACACTGTACCACACTGAACACACACATACACGAAAACCCAACATGGTCTGGTACAGTACCATTCCCCCGCGGGTCTCTGGGATCTGAAAAAGATCTACATTTAGATACAAGGGCAGAGTAGAGGCATGCAGAGATTGAAAAGGCTTAGAGTCATTTAGAGTGTGTGTGTGTGTGTGTGTGTAAAAGTGCAAAAGATAGTGAAAGTTCCCAGCAGAGACAGTATCATCCCCTGGAGCTGGATCTCACACGGTAACAATTCTGCTCAGTGCTGCTGAAAACACGCACACATATAATCTAATACATGCACTAAGATCTGCCTCTGCTGCACTGACATTTATAATATGAAGAAGCACACAGCTACATACGCAAAAACATTCTCCTCTGTACTGTGTCCTTACAAATGAAGACACGTGCACAAATCGAATCTGCACTAATGGCAGCATAAACACCTCTGTCCTGTTCTCTAAAAGCCTCATTCATTGACAAACCTGACAGACTCACTCTCTCTCTTCCTCTCTCCCTCCCTCCCTCCCTCTCTCTCTCCATCACACTCATTCATTTGCCGTGCCTCCCAATGTAATAGTGTTGTAATGGTGTGTAATCGCTGCTTTGCCACAGCAATCTATTGTGGTAGGTGAGACCACATCTGAACAAAACAGAACAGAGCAGCGGGAGCAAGATTTTCTGCTGATTTTTCTTTTCCAGAAATAAGAACATATATTAACCAGAAATAAAAACAGATAGATGGGCAAACATATTGACACTGTCTGGAGCAACACTGGTTGTCTTCTTGGACTGGTCTAGAAAGCTGGAGAGGTAAATAATGGTCAGATGTAGAATGCTTGTGAAATGAATGAAACTGTGAAATTTCAACTTTTTCCCTGATTCCTCATGAATGTATCAACTTTTTAAGATAGCTCTGTGTATGTTTTATTTAGTTCCCTGGTCATGTGGCCCCAGGCCTCTCAACCCGCTGCAGACAATGTTAGCATTAATTTTGAGGAAATAATAAAAGGCATAGGAGGGCAAAGAGGGCACGCTGCGTTGGGCACGGGCTGTAGACTATAATGGTATGTGACAACTTTACCACAGAGGTCAGTTGTGTTTTTAACAAAATCTCAGCTGAACAGAACAGTAATATGGCTATGGCTATGGCCACAGAGACTTTGCCCTGATTTGCATGTATATAAATAGATTTTCTTTCTTTCCTGCAGTTTCACAGTCAACAAGCCGCTGCTCACACTGAGATCGTTGGGGATAAAGCAGGCACGGGATGTGGTCTGCGGCGGAAATGTTGTGAGTTAGGTGAGTTTAAAGTAATGTTTCACCATTTGAGTATTTTCAGTTATGATCAGATACAAGAATGTACAACCTCTTTTAGTGGCCTAAATCCTCCACCATGTGACTGTGCTTATAATTTATACGGCCAAAAATCAGATTTTAGACATTTAGAACAATTGCGGGGTGTGCTTGTATTTGATGGTCAGTATCAGAATTATTTTTATAATTCAAACTTAAAATGTTGAACACAACAAACATTTTCTAGGTTTGACATTGTCAGTACGTTTGAGAAGCAGTGAAAGCTAATTGCAAAGATGGAAAACAGATTTTCCACAACAAAGATATCCTGCTGTAAAGGGCTGACATTGTTCATTTAAAAAACAGTCTGGTCTATAATAACCTCTATTCTCAGCATCACTCAAAGTATAGACACTACCCCACAACTAAAAAAACAAAAAACAAAACAATGCAACAACAGTTCCTTAGCTATTTGTTTATGTATGGAACATGCTTAATAAAGGAGAGCTATTTCTAGTTTTTAAACCACCATGCAATATTCCCATCTTTTCAAGCTGTATGTGTCTGTATGTCAAACAGAGGATTATAAAAATGTTTTATGGCATCTCCTGAAACACTGACCTTGCTATGGAAAACCACTGATTCGTTCAAAACAATATGATATACGTAAAAGCGTGGGTGTAAACGTGTATTTATGCTTTTTGCACATGTAATGCTTTATGAGCACAGTGCACACGGTAATGCGGTGTGTGTGGCATGATGTACAGCCAGTAATACCCTATCCACCAGCCATCATTAACTTTGGACGCATGCGCCAAACATGTCATTATGTATGGTCGACTTACATTTTATTATGTTTGAGATATAATGGAGTGGTTACTGTGATGAACTTGTTGAATTGTTGGATGCATGGGTCTCTGCTGGGGAGAGACAACACTACGACTGTGACAATGATTACAGGATGATAGAGCAGGAGGAGATAGCCTCTCACTTGCAGATGGAGTGGAGTTGGGAGGGGAGGATGAAGAAGAAGGAGTATAAATAAACAGGAGGGAGATGAAGACAGCAGTTTGGGAGATGGAGAAGAGGAAACAGAGGAGGAAGGAAGGAGAGCACTATAGGCTGCTGTGGCAAACTTTAGATGTT
>BRZM01004916.1:21261-38537 GCA_033238685.1 Lates japonicus
ATAATTGAAAGTGATTCACTTTTGACTTGAAAAGAAATAAAAGAAACCCATAGTGCTGAAATAGAGTGGCTGATTGATAGATAAACGGGACACCCCGACTTGGTTTGATTGGTCAAATAAAAATATCACTTTAGACTCTAGGAAGTGTGATGAGCAGTTTTTCTGACATAAAAAAAAAATAAATTGAAGCCTTTTCAAAGTACTGCATTTATGTATGAATTCGTTAAAATATTGGTTACCATCTAAGTTACAGTTATGAACAAACATAATCTGTCTGAACTAATAATATACAAATGTTATATTGTCCATATTGAAGATCTCATTCAACATTAACAGTGGGTTGGAGTGCATGAACCTAAACCAGGCATCAGCAAAGCTTATAGGTCAGTCAATAAGAAGCAGATCTGAGGTGACGGTCAGAGCTACTCCTGACTATTCATAAGCCCCACACAACCTCTATAAATGGGAGACCATTTAGTTTTATGTCTAATCTCCCTAGAAGAGGTTGACCCATAACAGTCTGTGTTGTCCACAGGCATAACACCGAATGTTCAGTGAAGGCTTAAAGGAATCATTGCAGCTGGTTAACCTCTCTGTTTATGAGTCTACCATCGATCGTGGGCACATTGTCACTCACAGCATTGCAGGGATAGTATTTTGTGGACTGATGAAACTTAAGTTGAACTGTTTGTTTGAACATGACAGACCTCAAAGAAAGCAGCTCACACCCGGACATCGTAGGAATATATCTGAGCTTAGAGCAGTTCTGCAGGAAGAGGGAGTTGTGTGCAGGTATGATCCACAGCTGCCTGATGCTTGTTGACCTTATCGCTGCCAAAGCAGGTCGACCAGTTATTCAATCAACAGTTCGCTTTCTTTTTCCACCAGCACTGAATGTTCGTGAAGTGATGTGAACGATTATAGTTATTATTGTTGTTGGCTTATACGCCTTTGACAATTAAAATTAACCCGATAATCCGACGAATAACTCATAAAGATTGAATTAATGTAGTTAATTTCGAATAGGCCCCTGATCATGGTTGCCTTTTGATTTAATCATGCAAAGTCTGCATCGTCAGGAGGAAGAAACGTCAACCTCAGATGGACGCAACACTTGGTTTACGTCCAAAGTTTTTAGTTCTGTTAGCAGAATTTACCGTAGTTGAGTCAGAGACAATGCGTGACTGCGGTTTAAAACAAAGGCAAATCACATCGACTTACCTCATACCTGCACAATGCACTGATTCAGCAAAACTGCAGGAATATCACACGTTTCCTACTCTGACGCCTGAACCCGCCTACCTGACTCAACAGTACTGACGGGCTTATTAGCACACAACCACATTTGCCTTAATGTGGATTAATGCGCGCCAAAAAATGTTATCTTTTACAACGTTGGGGAAGGCGTTTATCCACATCATGCACTCTTGGGACATTTATCATGTTTTATAAAATGTTCTGGACAGTGGAAAGTAACAAGATCCTTCTCCCATAAGCAAAGTTTTGGTGAGATTTTTACCTTACTCAGGATTTCCATTTTGTGCAGATTTACTTCTTCCTCACCACATTTTAGATGCAAAACAGAAAATGTCTTCACTAAAGGTAGTTGTAATCACCAGTTACTTAAGATCAAGATTTACATTTATAATACAGGATTGTGGTCCTTGTTTAAATCACTGATTTTCAACCTTTTTTTTTTGTCTTGTGCCCTCTGCAAAAGTAAGAAGAAAAAGCAAAGAGCGAAAAAACTGAACAAAAGTTTGCACTGCAGTAATATTTTTTGTTGTTTATTTTCTCTCTTGTTGGGTTATCTTATGACCCTGTGGAAGGTCCTGGAAAAGCTGAGAAACCACTGGTTTAAACAGCTTAACTGTACAGAAATAATATTTGACTGTAGATGATGGTAAGACTGGCTAAAACATTAAACATCTGCTGTCATATCACAGTAAACCAATAACTTGACACTTTGAGACAATACAACTTTTACTTGACCTTAGTACTTCTACACAGAGGTATACAATGCAGCCTTTACTTCAGTAAATTCTCTGAATGTTTCCTTTATGTCTAGTATTTTATGGGTGATTTATTGCACAGACACCAACAGGCTTAGCTTTACTGTTTCAGCCATGAAAGATAATTCAGTTTGACTCATCTGGGAGATCAATCGGCTCCCATTGTTGGAGTGCTGGGTTTAATTAAATGGTTTACTGTTGGGGTGTGATGGGTATAGAGTAATATGAGCACAGGAATTCTGTGCGTGTTCGTTTAACGAAACCCTCGCGGGATTCCCATTTGACTTGTGAGAGCCTCAGGTGTATTTTATGGACTGTCACACTAGAAGTCATTCAAGTTCCTTGAATAAATACCTATCCTATCAAGCATTCCAGGTCATGTCTCATACGTTTGGTTTGTTTTTGTTTCTCCTAAACTTGACTGACTTTTCAACGCAGCAAGCCACTAAAGAAAAGTCACAAGCAAAAGTAAAAAGCAAGAGCCCAGGCACTCAGAAGCTTTACATAGAGGTGTTTTCTATCTGTAAAACGCTTGAAATTCTGAGTGAGTTAAGTAGGTAGTTTCATGTGGCAGAAATTATAGTAACAAAACACACACACACTCATGAAGATATTTGACAGGAAATAAAACACCAACTCCACGAAACATTTAATTGACTCCTCAAACATTATTTACACAATTCCAGAAGAACAACACAAGTGCCAGATGACAAAATAGAAGAAGACAGTTTCCTACACAAAATAAAAACACAGAATATTTAAATAAAAGGAAGAGTCTTACACTAGTCTAAATCAAAATGAATTGTCTAAATATGTTTAATGAATCAGATGTATACAGGATAAGTGCTTCTCCATAGAGATTGTTATTGAATCACCTAAAACATCTGCTTGTTCACAATCTCTCACCAATGGTAAGCATTGTTTTTCCTCTGGGATATTCAAAGATGGTATAAGGCAGGACTGGTCGGCATGATTGATGCCCTAAGCGTTATCTGGGAAGTGCGCCGGGCCCCAATAAGTTGTGATTCCACATGGGTTTACATTCTGGTTTGGATGCTATGCTCCAGTGGTTTATGTTCAAGGAGTCGGCTGCTTGGACTAAATGTAGAGTGGACCATAATGTTTTAAAACTGTGAGTCCTTGTTCCTTTTTAAGACATTTATTGTTGTTTCAGTCTCCTTCATCAAATCAGTCCCAGTAAGGTTTCTGATTGTACGCACAGGGCAGTGAAGGTGCTTTACAGATTCCTGTTGCACTCAGCGGAGTGCACAAGAACTTTTCACACCCATTAAGGAGGATCTTGCTTCTTCTGTTTTGAAGGCATCCAGTGGCTATTACTGAAAGCTTGTACTATTATTTAGTGGAGTGTTTGTTGTTATCACTCAATGTAACAGATAGTAAAGTTTGGACACGGCCTCCACTTGTTCAGTGTGTCAGAAACTCTATCACAGATTACAGGATAAAAGGCAATTCAAACGAGTTTTGACCCAGTGTCAGTCCACAGTTCATACAGTAGAATTAACTGATATGTGACATCACAGACTAATGTCTTCTCAACGAGGCTAGGCTGCAACTGGCAACAGTCTGTCCTGTATTGCAGCTATATGGTGCTTTACAAGTAACACACTTAGCATGAACTGCCTTTTCTGCAACCTCTATAACCCCTATTTTAAAGGGAGCAGAGCAAGTACAAACTGCAAGAACAAAGACATTCAAGTTAATAATATTTTTGTGCTACAGCGAAAACAGAAAGAGTTGAGCTTTTTTCTTTTTAACTGCAGTAAGCGCTGTTTTAGCATTCTAATAATAATCACAAAATACCACAGCAAACAAAGTTTAAAGTCATCTGTGTCAGCTCTGAGCATTTTCCCACTATAAATGTTAAATTCATATAAAAATCACAGGTGAATGGTGGAAATATGAATGATACAAAAACACTATGACAACAACCCGGCTTGCTCAAATAAAGAGACACACAATGAGAGAGTTTTACCACTGAAATTAACCGGGGCTGTTAAAACAGTGTGGGATGCAATATCAGTCAAAAAGTACTGGAAATAAAACAGCAAACTGGCCCTGTGAACAGATGCGATGTAGCTGTCACGATTATGTACAATAATGTAATTTTTCACATGCGAGCACTTCAAAGTCAGGATTTTCAACCAACAAAATGATAATTTATGAATTGATAAAGTCATTTTGTAAATACATTCCTCAATTTTCATTCTGATATATATTTTTTGATACATTTCACTATTTTGCCTGTTTTTCACTTTTAATATTCCAGATCTCTTCTGTGTGTCTATAAATTGGTCAAAAGCCAGGCTGTGTCAGTGAGGCACTCTGAGAAGAAATTACTGTCAACTAGACCGACACATACCATCAGAACAATGTCAATGCTATACTACATGACCTCTTTTGGGTAATTTCATGTCAGATAAAGACTCATCCAGCCCAGAGACAAGGTTAGACTGGACTTCATACAACTCACCTCAGTAAATTTAGAAATATTGTTTTTACAGGGGCAGGGGTATTGGTAAATAAATGTATATATTTTGAATCAATTTTTACTATACATTTCATTTCAATTGGATTTTAGTGTTTAATTCTAAATTTCACTGATCTCCATTTAATTTATTGAACGTTCTGAGGAAGTAGGTGATATTGATTTAAATCTAGCCCTTCACCAATCAAAACCACACACAAACACACACACACACACATGATGACATCAGTGGCCCTCTTAACACAGTCTGGACATTTTAAAAGCATCCCCAGAATCCTAGCTTTATAACTATACTATTATTCCTTGCCAAGAATCCGAAACAGTGGTAAGTTATTGAAGCCTATTCCATCTACCCTGCATTTTGGCCTGCAGGCAATCGCTGTGGAAATGAAAAATATATTTGATTTAAGTGACACTTGGTTGCCAGTGGTTGAAATCATGGATGGCTCCAAACAATGACAGAGTTAGGAAAAAAAAATTCCACTTATGAAATTCAATTACAAAGTTGAGCGTCTACAACATCCCACATCTGTCACTGGATTATAGTCACACTGAATTACTGAACTAGATAGCCATACAGATAGCTAGATAGCCATATGGTAGCCATACAAATAAAAATGAAAAAGATATATCTATCGATTGGCATTTCATGGTTAGTTAATTTGATTTAATCTCTTTATTATTACCCCTCAGAAAAAAAAAGTTTTTGGATTTGGTTTAAGTAGAATTTGACCAATCATTTCAAACTCTACTATATGATCATAAAACCTGTAACTTCACATACAGGATATTTATTTGCTTTTCTTATCTAACTCCCTCCCCCATATATACACACATAGATGAACATACATATATTTTTCTCTTTCTCTCTCTCTCTCTCTCTCTCTCTCTCTCTCTCACACACACACACACACACATACATAGCCCTACTCTGGGGCCTCACAGTAATTTAGCTCTACATAGGACAGGAGCCCTGGGTGAGATTGCCACTTTGCTTGACATGTGGTGGTTCAGACAGTCGTATGATGTTGCTGGTCTGGGAGGACTTCAGCAGGTGCTGAGGACTGCAAAAGTGGAGAAAAAAACTGTAAACATCATTTAAGTAATTATTGTATTTTGTGTGTTTAGTGTGTGTGCCTGTGTGTGTGTGTATCATACCCTGGGGATCTGACTGAGCCTCAGTTGCATCAGCTTTCGCGTGCAGCTGGGTCCGCTTCTAATCAGAGATTGAAACCAGTTATGGACAGAAACACACAGACAGACACTGTAAAACAGACAAGGCATCACATGTGATCTCAATTTCACAAGCATTTGGCTAATTCTCCTTTTCCTACTCGATGGTATAGATCACTTTATGGTGTCCCTCTGGCAAATTTGACAGAGGGTTTCATCCTGTAATTGTGAAACTATACAGCTCCACTGATATAAATTAAAGTATGACGGTAGGAACGCAAGGGGATATTATACTTCCTAGAAACAATTGCTTATTATCACCTGTGAAATTTGTTTCATTTTTCTGGTGTAAGCAGAGCATAAAACTGTTCATTTTGTTCAGTCAAGTCTTCCCGGTTATAGTCAGTGGATCCAGCTCTAGGCTGTACATGCTGATGACATTACCAATTACAATCCTCACTCTCCAGATTTCATCTGAGGAGAATAATTAATACCAGACTAAGCTGTCAAATCCACAGTGGAGATGAGATACTGATAAATACTAGCTATTAATATAAATATTCACAGTATAAACCCGTGCTCTGAATCTGACATTTGCCCTATATCACTGAATAGCTGAATAGCCTGTTATTTCATATTGACTGTAAATAGAAACTATGCTGAACTGGCAGTATTGCTGTTCAGGGTGTGTGAGATTAAATTGAAAACACTTTCCAGGGGATAAAGCTGAGTCTGCTATGTCTCAAAAGAGGGATTGCTGACCTCCAAAACTTGTGTTTTGAACTTTGAACACCTCACCATACATCTCACACTTGAGGCTTGCTAAAGAAATGTGTTACAGTTGCTGGTACCTTGATTAAAGGCTGAGACTCTGCTATAGTCCAAGTCAACTGTATACATCAGTCTCCTGCATCACTGACTCTCAAAGGATCTGGATTGTGATGTGAGTTGGTGCAAACTGAGTAAATGATGTTAAGCTCAAGTTGTGACCACTTCTAAAAGTACTGTGGCTGCTCTGATAATGTGGGCACCAAATGCCACCACTGTTTGAAACCAGCTCCTCAAGGAATTGATTCTGTAAGTTCTGTATAGTCTAGTCAAATATTAAGCCACTGCACAGCAGTTAGTTATTGTGTTATTTCTATTTTTTTCTTTAGTTAGCTAAGTAATCACCAAGATAATTACCTGTCTATTACTGAAGCAAGTTTCTTCTTCTGATAGGCAAAAGTATCAAGACTGATCACAGCAGCCAAAACAATTCCAGACAGGATGCCTGCTAAGGGGAGCCAGAGCCGCCTTTTGTAGGAAACAAAAAAGAGGAGAAAAAGGTAATTGATACTGATCGTCAGTGCTGCAATGTGTAGTCAACTCAATGTCATGCGAATACCATTTGAACTCTAAACATTTTGAGTTTGGGCATGTTTTATGATCCAGATGTGTGCACACTCTGTTGAATGTTTTTTCAGTTCAACACCTGTGTATGGAGATGTTCAGTCATGACGGAGCACCATTATGCAGCTGAAATAATGAGCGGCAATTGAGCAGTGAGGCTCAATGACATTTTACGTACTTCTGTGTGTGTGTGTGGTATTGTGCGTGCGTAAGAGACAAGAGACAGACAGCGAGTGATCGTCATCCTGTTTCCAACATTTGAATCCTTGCTAACAAATCTATCCTATAATTTAGACCCGTAAAAGCGTTCACAGTGACAGCATAAATCTGTCTGCACCTGTAACCCAGTTACTATGGCAACAAAAGATCTGAACAGTTTCATGCTGTGTCACTGCATACAGCAAATACCTTTCAGAGTCTATTAAGGGCACGAGACCATATGCAGCCTAGAATGCCATAATAAATGTCACATTGATCTGATCATATTTAAAGTACATTAATAATGCTCCATTACAAGTAAAAGCACACTAACAAATGCAACATTATTCAGTTTACAAGTTAATGTAATTATTTACTTCACTAAGTGTGATCAACAAGTGATTCAAGAGGAAGCTGATTTAATGAAGCTACATATAACCTTTATAATAAGTCATAATAAATAACACTAAGTTACACTACGCCGTTAATATGTGCAGTATTGAGTGTGATGTGGATGCATTGCCAAGTAATTAGTGGCAAAACCATGTCAATATTTAATGGCTATTATGGTGCTGGAACTTTCTGAATTTACTCTAAATGAGGAAGGAAAAAGATATATACACAATGGATTATATATTCTTAACTTGCCCGATACTATTGTTTTTCCCTATTGTTTTCCTTTGCATCTCCTCTAAAAAACAGCTCTTCATTGTTCCTGCAGCGGCTTCAGTCAACACAGAGCAATGGCGAACATGGGCTGACAATAGAGAGGGAGATGGGGAGGAGAGGGGATGTTGGGGTGTAATGGATGAGTCAGCAACTGAAGAAGAGAGAATGAAAGAGTACAGTAAATCCAGTGTTAAACAAAGTTAAAAGGTAAAGAGGAAAGAGGAAAACAAGGGAGTGTCATGAGTCACAGAACTTGTGTGACTCAAGATGAATCAACAAAGAGGAATGAGTGAGTGACACTGCGTGGAATAAAACAGAACAATGTAGGGAGTCAGTAAACGGAAGTAAAAGTGGGTGCAGAAAAAGACAGGTATGAACATGCATCTGCACAAATGCAGGATACACAACACCATCACACCAGTTTTTGTGGTGTAAAAGGCCAAATGGACACACACACACAAATACAGTGTACATACAGATAAACTGAAAGATAAGAGAGACCATGAAAACAGAAATCTATGGGAACCTATGGGAACTATGTGGTCAGCAGCCATAACCCCTATCACAGCACTGTATGCTAAAGTCAGAGGTCAAAGAAACACTTGGTAGCTACAGTAGATCTTCTCAATACAAGATTTATCACTTGTCTATGTTACTATATCATGAGGTACAATCACTCACTAAGTAAGATTTCTTTGGAATGGTTTTTCAATTTCAATTTAACTTCCTGGTGCACTGAGAATCATGAAGCCCATTTTTCCATACCTCCAAGCCCAACTAACATTTCCTATAATACACAATGTGAAGTTTTAATACGATTACCATAACAAATTTTAGCACTGGTGACTTAAACGTTTTAGCCACTTAGTTAAATCCTGCCACTTAAAAGGCATAGCCATTCCCATTTGCTTCCTTTGCCTGAACTTGTCATTCATGAAATTATGCAAATATACTTCCTAAAGTTCAATGGAAAGTAGTTTTGAAGTTTTGAAAATGTCATGCAGCACTAGCACACCTGCCTAGGGCTCTTTGCATAACATAAGTCAATAGGGGAATGCTTATAACGCAGGTATGTTTGGGGCAACGCGTGGGTGGGTGGGTAGATGTGGTCAAAACAAAAAAGAGAAGAATGATAACTCACCTTGGTCCTCAGGCTTGTCTGTTGTTTAGAACAGAGAGCATACAATTACAGTTAGCAACATGAAACTGCGCCATTTACAAACTTTATTTGGTAAAATTTTATGGCAAATTCATAAATATCTTTGGGGCTGATTTGCATATAGATAACAAAGGAGGTTACATATTAATGTGACATATGGGACCGTTTAGTAAAACAGGCACAGACATGCACCTGTCATTCTACTGTATCTTATTTCCAGCTTGACTATCACAAAGAGAAGTTACTAAACTTACTGGAAGTGGCACTTTCAACAGATGTAACGTGACTACACTAGAGAATTCATAGTAAAATACTTAAAGAAGACCAGTTTTGAACATTGTTTAAACTAAAACAATAGCGGAGAGGCATTTTCCCCTGAGTCTTGTATCCTGTTTTTATTGTCAGAGGCATGCCAGTAATATCCTGTGTGTTTCAACCAGTTTTCATAGCTACTATCGCTGCTTTCGCTGCAAAGCTACTTCTATATCTGATTTGGATTTATGCGATTTGGAGTGAAGATGGTGTGATATGATCATTGATGTTGTTATTATGCATATTTTGACCATGAGCACAAAAAAGACCTTACCCTCTCCTGTGGCTTCAGCAGCATGTGCTAAAGAGAGAAAGAAAAAGAGAGATAAGTGATTAAAAGAGCACAGAGAGAAAAGGTGTTATCATATATAAATGCTAATTATGCATGTAAAGCAATGTGACAGTGACAACAGAGAAAAAGAAGCAAGGAGCAGGATTATTCTTTGTAGTAGTTAATGCCTCAGAGGCATGAAGAGCACTAGAATTTCTGTCCTAACCGGTCTGGAAACACACATACACACACACAACTGCCTGAAGTGTCCACTTCTGCACACTCACAGAGATGCTTTTAGAATATCAGAGAGATAAATTATCTGATGGAGAGGCACACCCGATCTCTCTCTCTCTCTCTCTGATCTTTGATCCATATGCAAACAACCCTGTTATCGTTTTCTGTGCTGCCTGTCCGTATACGCCTGCAACACGATGGCAGCGCTTTACGTGCTTCAACTTGACAAAGCCGCTAATAACGGAGCACTAAAGAGGAGCGCCTTTCACTAGATTATAATGATTATAGCAGCTGAGATGAATAAGCTTTCAGATGGGGAATATAAGGTAAACGACGAGATGGAAAATCTCTTGTTCCTGCATTGCTGTCAAATTGCCTTGCAGCCAGTGATTAAACTTTCTTAAAGTAAATTCAGTCTCTTGTCATGGGAACACAGCTCGTTAAATTAGAACAGCGTTCTCACAGTATAGTGATCTACCTGGAGAATGTCTCAAAACACAGTTTACACAGTACAGTCTTTAAGTGCTACAGACTACTTGGTAAAGGTACTACTTTGTAGTTTTGATGCCTGACTTAAGCCAGTAAACCGGGTGCTTAAACATGGCCTACCTCAGGATATGATGCCATTGTTCACAAAGCAGTGTTGTAAGTAATAATGATATCTGTGGGTTCACTCAGCTGTCGTCAACTTCCTGTTTGTACGTGTAAATCTAGCCAACCATAATTATTAGGACTTTGCATGTATTTGTGAAAACATATGAGGAAAAATGCTAGTTTAGGCTCATAAGTAAAAAGTAGAAAATCCTCTATGTTATTGATTATAATAATAAAAGAAACTGTAATTGTTATTAGTGGTAACGAACCCCCAGGACTGCCCCCGTTTCCTGGCTGGGGCTGGTTGTCCACTCTAGTCTGTCCTGGCACAGCCTTATTCAAGCCTGCATTGGTGACAGAAAGGCAATATTAATTCTTGTAGCGAAATTTTCTTTTCACCGTCCCACCCAAGAGGAATATTTTCCAGATGTTTGTCTCCCTAACACACTATACTACACCATTCCATGTTAAACTATTTAATGATAATATCAACCCTCTAGCAGCGCTCCCTTGGCCAGTCCCTCATGGTCCCTGTAGTCATTGCCCTGCAGAGGTGTCCTAAATAAGTACTCTGAAACACTACCAGCTCCAAGGGTGTGATGGTGATCCTGTGAACTAGTGTTGACTTAGATTAAAAGGATATTGTCTGTCGGGAACAATACCTTACCCTGACTCTATATTCACCTGGGGGGGGGGCCGGGGAAACCCAAGTGACTTATACAACATGTGTGACTCAGTGTACACAGCAGCTTCAGGCTGGGAAGGGCGAGGTAGGATCAGTGATTTTATTTATGGCAGATAGAGCCTGACAGGCATAATTATCCAGTGACCTACAATGACGTTAATCATAAGTGTGCTCAGTTTGTAAAGCACTAATTTTCACAGATGAGTGTGTGATGAGTAAGTAATGAAACTATATTTTGAACTAGGTTTTGCACCAATACTCAAATTCCCCCATCTGTATCCAGCGTCCTTTCCTCTTTTATTCATCCTTGGCCTTTCCGCTAACCTCCATTAACACTTCCTCCGGTCTACCATCTCCCTTTGCTTTTGCTCTCATCTCTCTTCCTTTTGTGTTTACACCCCTGCCAGTTATCACGTGAGGGAAACCATTTCCTGAACACCCAACGGTGAGCACTACTAAGATACAAGCTTATTACCAGCTAAACATAAAATTACTATTCCTGAGAAGACTAACAACAGCACTACTCTGGACAGGAGATGCTGAAATGGTATCAGCATAAAGTTGAGAAGGGAAAGAGCAAGATTTAACTTTGCGAGAGGGGAGATGAGAATACAGTCACAGATGAGGTTAAACAATAGAGGCGGGCATTTCAAATGTGATAAACTGAGGTCATTTGGGAGTTCTCCTTACTCAAACAGTACCACACACAGTTTAGGAGGTAATATCATATGGGCTAAAATCCAACCTCATATCCTTTCTAAATGATTTGTATTTTCTGATAAAAAAAAAAAGCACATCTGTTTGCTATTAATTTGTCCAGAAAATAGGGAGTTGCAGTAAAATAGTACATGATAACTCATAGGAGCAGGACATGTACATTTTTAAAAGTGAATGATAACACAAATTCTGATAACAGTAATGTCAGGGATATTCCTGGGGTCAGTGAAGACACAGTGGAGATCTAATATGTTTTGAAATACCATGTTAAGTGATATATTTCAGGTGGCTTTGCTCTAGAGAAAAAAATGCTTGTAAAATGACATTCTTGAAATCTTTCACATGGTCGCTCAGGGACAAGTAGTGCTGTAGCAGATTCAGAGTTTGAGGTAAACAAAGTCACTTCACCTCACACACAGTCCATGCAGAGTGGAGCTTGAAATGCTCTACTCAGTTAACATTTCTGTGATATTCTAATATGCTTCTATGTAAGAAGACTCCAGAAAGGTGGAGGTATATGTACTGTGGCTGATAAATTTGTAAACTGTTCAAAAGGAGGAGAGGAAAAAATGAATTAAGAAAAAGCTTACCTGCATTATCCTTCTCTACAACAACTTCTTTAACTGTTGGCAAAGACAAAAAACAGACTTGTGGTTGGATGCAAACATGTAAAATCTACAATGTAACATGGAGAAGCTATTATTATTATCACTATTATCAACAGCAGTACAGCTGTGGAACACCAGTCTCTTACTTTTACTTTACAGAAGCAGAAACTGAGTTTTCTCATTTTGTTTTTCCCAGTTTGATTGTTTATATAAGAGTGGCTGCATACCTCTCAAGCAATGACCGAGAAATATATATAAACTCACAACGTTCTAAAAAGTATTCAGAAAGGAGAAAAATGTGAATGTTTATCAACTTCTCATTTCTCTGTATTATACCATATATACAGTAGTATATAGAAAAGAATCACATACTTTGAACATAGGAGATTTATCTTAACTTAAAAAGCCTATTGCTATCATGACATGTTAATTACACAGTGTGTAGCAGAACAAAGGGGTAGAACATCAAGTCTTACAAACAAGTCTGTACAGTTTCCCTGTGTAGACACACATGTTAGAGAGGTGAGCTCATCTATACAATACATGTGTTCACCTTTCTCTAGTGCTCCTCTATAGATTTGTGTGCTTATAACCCTGGACATAGACTCAGTTGCTAGAACAGTACTGCATTATACATCAAGGTTTTTCTGTTATTTAGACTACCCTCACTGACATAAATGGGGTGGAAAAATAATACAAAACACCTGTCAGCAATTATGTAACAAGAAGAAATGTAACACAATTCAACAGCACCACAAACTACATCATCTGTAGCTGAACTAACGCAGCTCACTAAAACAGATGAACATTATATCCTTCACGAAGATAGGATTTTTTGCAAGACTGCATAAGTTTTAGCTAGGTCTACTTCATAAACTGACACTGGGATACACATCTAGAAGTAACACTCTGTCCAAAGTGTCTTACCCATAATCTCAGGGTCCTGATCTGTTCCAGGTTAATTAAAAGTGTACACATTATACACACATGTAAATATTCTTACTTGTAGGGACAGGGACTGTCATTTCCTCTTTTTCCTCTGGTTTTGTATCAGCAGCTGGATCAGTTGGTTTTTCTTCTACAGCAGCAGGCACGCTCTATTAAAAATGTGTTATATAGTATATGAACATGTAGAAAGGATATTTTAACTTCTCAATAGCTTAGCAGCTCCTGTATAATATCTGTTATACATTGCACATCAGTGATTATATGTAATTCTATTTGAAATGTGGAAGTTTGTTAGATTATATTTGTATATTTGTCAGAATAGGTTTCAATAAGATGTTGCACAGACATTCTCAAAACTGCTACTGACCTCCTGAGTGGGTGTGGTATCAACACTTGCAGTAGGTTCCTCCTCTTTCTCTGGATCCCTTAACCTCTGGAGCAACTGTTGGTTCTGTACAGAAGAGGGAAACAAAACAGAAAGTATTAGATTATTATTAGATTATTGATTTGTGTTCTATCATCCATTTAACTAATGTGTTAGAGCGTGGGCTGTTTTTGCTGCACTGTTTAATACGGGTTGAAGAGGCTGAGAATGTATTTTGCCACACCTTAACACATTAACATGGTGAATGGAAGGAGTAGGTAGCTTCAGTGAATACAGAATCATTTTGAGAGCAAAAACAGTGTAGGATTAATGTAAAAATGAGAAGAAGTGAAGAGTATTGTATTTGTATCAGAACAATCACTTGAAATAACCGCATTTCAGGTTAATTATCATTTTCATTGTGCATATTTGAACTTCTACTGATAACCTCGAGTTGTTGTATCTTCTTCAGCCTCTGTGTCTGATGCTGCAGGAGTAGCTCCATCCGCAGTTGCAGGAGTCGTTGCTTCTGCGTCCCCGGCTGCAGGAGTCGCTGCTTCTGCATCCCCGGCTGCAGGAGTCGTTGCTTCCGCGTCCTCGGGTGCAGGAGTTTCTGCAGGAGCTGCTGCTTCTGCATCCTCAGCTGTAGGAGTTGCGGCTTCTTCGTCATCGGGTGCAGGAGTCGCTGCAGGAGCTGCTGCTTCTTCGTCCTCGGGTGCAGGAGTTGCTGCAGGAGCTGCTGTCTCTGAGTCCTCAGCTGCAGGAGTCGCTGCAGGCAGTGCTTCTTCTGCATCCTCGGATGCAGGAGTCGTCTCCTCTGCATCTCCACCTGCAGGAGTCACTTGCTCCTCAGCTGCAGCGGGCTCAGGATCACTCACCGTTGGTGATATTTCCTGTATTTGATGGATTTACAGATTTACATCTCGTAAAGCGCATGTTCCCATAATGATATTGTCCAGAAATACAAATTTACAAACTTCCACAGTTGAATCTGCTTTTGGGTGCTTGGAGGTGTTATGAAAAGTTGGCAGGAAAAGGGCAGAGACACAGAGCTGCCTTTACATTTCAAGCCAGTAAACTTATGCTACATAAAACCTTCTATATCCAACCAAGAACTAACATGAGGCACACATTTTTCAGCCAACTGATATGTCTCAGCTTATCAAATGGCCTGCCTGAGGATTTAGAATTCAATTTTCCCCAAACCCCAGTGAGTCTGACTAGATGACAGTCTGGCTACACTCAGAAGCACTGTTAGAGATACAATGAATAATTCAGGTGGCCCAAAGCTAGACTGGGGTTCTGGGAGCTGCCAGGATTTATAGATGTGTATTCACCATGCTAGAACTGCTGTTAAGCTGTTTTTAGATAGCCCAAGCCCTCCAGCAGTGCTCCTGGCTAGGCAAGAGTTTGAAGTGAGGGCCACAATTTTACAGTACTCACCCTTACATTATTCTTTTTCTAGATAGGTTGTTACATCATTTATTTTCACAGAGTAAAAACCACACAACTATTTCTCTTTACCTCTGCTCCATTTTCAGGTCCCTCGTCAGCATTAGGTTCCGTGTTTTCCTCCGGCACTGCTGCTTCCTCAGGGTCCTCCGCTGTCTCGAGAGCCCCCTCTGTTGTGGCTGGATCATCTGCACAGAGATGTGTGAAGGAAGAGAGTAACAGAAAAATGAAGAGAGCACACATCAATTGAAGCACGGACTACTGGGACATATCAGTTTCAGAAAGTGGGGGAAAAAAGAAAAGGCTGTCCTGAAACCCTGGTGCTTCAGTAAACATCACACAACTGACAGAAGCCTGCGCAACTATTGTTTTCTTTTTGACAAAGAAGAAAAGAGGAAACCATGGCAACCCAAAATCTGTGTCAGTGTCTCAAAGGGAGTTCCTCTTGCGTTTGAAGACCTGCAACTTGACAACATCCCTAAAATTCATATACTGACCGGCTCTTTATATATATTGTGTCTAAAGAAATAAGTGCAAACATTCTAAATCTAATCTAAAGTAGAGCCAATGAAACCTAGAGACTGGTGGTGATTAGTGTAACCGTCGGTTATTAAAACTGCATGCCTTAATCCATCTGTTGTCATTTAAAATCATTAAAATCATCTGTCTAAATGGTTGTCAAGACGTTGTGCATTCAACACATGACTATCACCACACACACATAGAAAGAGGGAGAGAGAGAGAGAGCCACACCCTGGCCTGATTGATGCCTGATGTTAACGCTCCAGCCACAATTGGATGACAGACACATCGATCACGTCTGACCTGCCTCAACATCATATGAAGTCTCGACCTCTGCACTGGCATTGCAACTGTGTACTAATGAGAAAATACAAGGAGCGAGTCTTTGTCATACTGTGTGTGAGATGAGCATGGTGTGTGTGTGTGTTTGAGCCAGTGCTGTGACATTCCCCTGTTGAATGTGAGAAGCTGAAACAGCAAACTGTGCTCTGACTTGATCGTCCTTTGCTCTGCTGATTTCAGCAGCACCCTGATGCTGGTTCACAAAAACCAGCACCAACCTTTAACTAAGAGATCTACAAATTATGGTACGAGTGAGGCTGTCCTTTAAGCTGGCAAAAGTGTAATAAGACAGCTTGAAAAAGTGGGAAAGAAAAGTACCGGAAGGCAGGATAGGTGCTAAAATTCTGGAAATTGAGAGAAATAACATATGAGAAAATAATGGGAGTTATCAAGACTTTGCCGCCCTGTACCATAACTCTCTTCCTTGATATGCTCACGTTAAATAAAGTGATTCATTGTCTTTTTTTAGCAGCTGTTCATTTCCAATGACGGATTGCTGCATTTGCCAAGCGAGATTGTATCAGAGTCAGTGAAGCCTTGAGGGAGAGCGGCATGAACACATCTGAAGTATTTCCATCACATCGTAAATTCTCTCGAGGCGAGCAGTTCTGGTGACTCCCTGGCTCCCTTCATGCACACATTTGTACACCAGAAAAAAAAAATCCATACGCACAACTCTCTTTCTTTGTTTTTCCAGTGAATGTCACTGCACCACCTTAGCATCCAAGATAAACATTAATAAGTGCCCTGAATGATTTATTCCAAGTTCAAACAGCATTCAAAGCTTAATGAACAAGCCTGCAAGTGTGACCACATGTTTGTGTGGGGCGTCTCTGTCTCACTATCTTCATGACTTCCTTGGAAATCTCTGTCTCCATCAAAGGTGTACTGTAGCACGCCATTCAAAGTAATGAGGTGGAAATAAGATGGCAGTGATGTGACTCGCCTGAAAACACATGATAACATAACAAAACACAACATAAAAATGAAAACTACAAACAGTGCAGAAGAGGCCGTTAACCTCCTGCTGACATTTTTTTTTCTGATTTGTCAGAGCATTATTTCTGTTGTGGCTGATGTGTCTGAGTTTGTATTTATGTTCATGTTTTCACTTG
>BRZM01004918.1:0-12958 GCA_033238685.1 Lates japonicus
CAGTGGAGTGTGTTTATCTTTAAGGGCCCGTTGTGTGGGTGGATTTCAGTGTGTGAGACTGGAAGACGAACTTGTTTCTAATAGAGACAAGAATATGCAACCTTATGATCGGTGCCTTTTTCCAGAATGTTGTTCCCTAGTCTATTTATAGTCAGTTATGTCCAGATTATTATTTGGCCTTGTTGTTGTCTCACAACAGCCTTTGTGTGTATCTTGAATGTGATGTCCCTGACTGCCTGGGAGAGGACATTATGTAGGACTGAGCGCTGCGTAGTGGAACACACAGTCTCTCAGCTGCCAGATGACGCTAACCCCCCTACCCTCCACCCTTGTCCGCCCACATCCCTAAACACTCCCAGGTCCAAAGACTGAGTGGGAAGACAAAGATCCAGTAAAACCACACACATGCTAGAGCCAAACCTTATCCTTAACAACCTCTGTGCTCTTCTACTGTGCTTATCTCTTAGGATGTAATTTTCAATTAGTTAACAATATACTTTTGAATGAATTAATATCAGTTATAAGATGGTAGCTGTTATATCTGAAGTCACATTTAACTGTACAAGTGTGATCTTTTTGTGAGCTCTCAGTGCTTGTGTTGAGTTTTTGCAAAGTAGAAAACGGAGAAAAAAAGAATAGAAAAACATGTTCAGTTTTCTGTCGTGTTGGTTGGACAATTACATTACCTTGACTTTTGACAAATACGGTTGACATTTGTCACTATTTTATGACACTTTATAGACTAATTAAATAGTCAACTTAATAAGTGAATCATTTGCAGTTCTAGTTGTAGCTTACACGACAGCTATTGCTACCATGACTGCATTTAGGCAGGAACAATTTTTCCTAGGGAGAGGTGAGAATTCTGTTCATTATTTTCAGTGTCAGGACAACTCTGTGTGTTATCACACTTACGGAAAGGGGACTGTCTCTTCTGGAAGGCATTCATAGTGTTGCACTTGGTCAGTACACGTGCCAGAATTAGTTGCGTGAAAGAATGAAAGCAGAGAGCTAGAGAGAGAGGTTCAAACCATGCTTACTTTCTCACCTTTGCTTTCTGGGTATGAATGACAAGATAGTTTCTGAAAGTTACAGAAATGATCAGGACGCAGAGTCCTCCAAACCTAATGTTGGAAAGTAATGGGAGAAGGGGGTTTCAGGTGTTGTTTGACCATCCAACAAGCACTTACGTCAGAGCATATCATATCACCTAACACAGGCTAAATGAAAAACTATTTTTAAAGTTTGTCAGTTTAACGAAAGTTTAACTCTTCAACACCAGTGAGAGTTAGTAGTAGCATGAAGCATGAAGCAGAAGTATTTTCACCATGGATAACCATTTTTTAATATACCTTGATTGCTGATTTACAATAGTGGTCAATTGGTCAAAAATATATTTGAAGTATATGTTAACATTTTCATTGATGGCTAGTCCACTGATGCAAGACAAAGCCTATCATTGTCATGACCTAGTGTGAAATTATTTGTATTGCTCAGAAGAAGCATCTCTGTGCACGTTGACCTTAGGACCACTTAATATACCTGAGCATACTGTCCACCCAACAAAGAGAAATGTATAATATTCTGCAATGGCTACTCTACTGGAAGAGAAAAACACTACATTCTACAGTAAAACTGTAATAATGATTTCAATACAATTTTCTCAATGGCTGTGTGAAATCTTATTGAACGCTGTTAATAGACATGCTAATGACATTATGCTCTTTTCTCTCTCTCCAGAGAGTCCAGCGAGGAGTGCAATGGGATCAGCGGTGCTCTGTCAGTGGAGTCTGTGCCGGGGCCAAGACTGAACTGGTGTCCTGCCAACACCACTACCCCTGCCCCTGCTCCAGCTCCAGCTCCCGCTCCGGGGCCCGAGCCCATGCCCAACCCTGTCAGAATGGGGGACGGCCTGGACGCAGCGCAGATGTCGGGCAGCAGCAGCAGCAGCCAGGGGCAGGCCCAGCAAATGGGCAACCCCCCACCCCCAGAGTACATCAATCCCGATAGGCCAAAGCGCCAGACCAATCAGCTGCAGTATCTGCTCAAGGTGGTGGTGAAGGCCCTGTGGAAACACCAGTTTGCCTGGCCCTTTCATGCACCAGTGGATGCAGTCAAACTTAACTTGCCTGTGAGTACTAGCTTTGTCTCTGTGTGCATGCTGCTTCATAGTGCACCTCAAAACACAGTGGGCATCACATACAAATTACCAATAGGTTTTCTGCATCTACACATTCCAGCTGTACATTTTTATGTTGATTTGTGATTATTAATATTCATTGCTGTGAGCAAACAAACTAGATCAACTCTCTCCTTTTATTGTATGTGTACATAAAATGTTGTTACATACATCAATACCCCTTTTCCTTGTTCCTTAGTTGAGTGTTTTAATTTCAGCATGCATATTGATATACTTCAGTTTGGGCCAGACCAAATATTTGAAGTCCATTGATAAATAAATGAGGACAGAGAGAGTGTGTACAAAACTCACAGACATGCTTTGTAATTATCTTGCATTCTGCTTAGTCAGCCAAGTCAGTTTATTTATAGCCCAGAGTCACAAAACAAATAACATTCTGTATAGCATACAGCATCCTCTATCCTTAGATCCTAATTTGAATAAGGAAACCCTCCCCCAAAAACCCTGTAAATGGGGAATAAACTCATGGTCACTTCATGAGCACAAGAGGAAAAGAAAAAAAAGAATCCCTTAAAACACAGTGTACATTTTGTCACACATCATCTCTGGTAAGGGGGGGCAGTTGATTTCAAGGCATCACTGACATTAAGATTTATTTTGATAGAAATGTTTACAGATGGGTTGCATTACAATGATATACGTGATTATATAAAACATATTGCTCAGTTATTGAAGAAATTGCAGTAAGAGAGGCAGTTTTTGACTAATGTTAATTTTAAAGTTAACTTCAAATGAAATTGCAGCATCTTCATCATGCTGGTAGGCAATGTCACATTGTTGAAAAACAGCGAGTTTCTTTCTTGCTTTCTTGACATACTCGTTTGTAACATTTTCAGGACTACTACTCAATAATCAAAACTCCTATGGACATGGGAACAATCAAGAAAAGGCTTGAGAACAGTTACTACTGGAATGCCCAAGAATGTATCCAAGACTTCAACACAATGTTTACCAACTGCTACATATACAACAAGGTAAAACATTTGTACACTGGAGCCAATATTATGGTAAAGTGCTGAAGATTCTGATATGCCTTCATTTTTGCTAAGAGTGTTTGTCTCCCCCTGCAGCCTGGAGATGACATAGTCTTAATGGCTGAGGCTCTAGAGAAGGTTTTCCTTCAAAAGGTCACAGAAATGCCTCAGGAAGAAACTGAGATTGTTGTCATGACAGGGAAAGGACGTGGGCGTGGCCGGAGAGAGGGAGGTATGTCATTTACCCCTCAATGTTGTCATATTTTTCTCATCACATACACACTTTCTTGGAGTGTTCCCAATGAGATGCGATATTTACTGATATTTACGATATTTGCTCTCTCATCAAGGTCTGAACTTGAAACCAGGGGCCATCATTGATTCTTCGTCCACGACTCCTCAAACCCGTGGTCTGTCGAACCTTTCAGCAGCACCACAGACCAGAGGACCAGTGCAAGGCCCACCTTCACTACCTCCCCAGCCTTTGATGCAGGCCCACGTGCCCCCAACGTTACCTACCCATGCACCACAGCTCGGAGCTCCCTACTCGCTGGTTCAGTCGGACTGCGCTCCTCAAGTTCCCATGATGACCTCTGTGCCTCCCCCTGCCCAGACCTCCCTTCCTCCAGCATCCATCCAGAGCACTGCCTCCATGCTGCAGAACCCTATAACCATGACCAAAGTGAGTGTGACTGACACAGGGAAATATACTTGGGCAGGTTGTCTCATTTTGGCATCACTCTAATCCTTTATTTTCGTGTCCCTTTTCCCCATTTCTGTGCTTTCCTTATGTTCACTGCTATCTAGCAAAGAAAGAGCCAGAAAAGGAAAGCAGACACTACAACACCCACAGCAAATGACCAACTCAGTGAATCTTCGCCAGCAGAGTCTAAATCTGGAAAGACACTACCCAGACGAGAGAGTACCAGACCTACAAAACTGATGAAGAAGGATGCCCCAGACTCTCAGCATCACATAGGCATTGGGATTGGACTGAGTGGACCAAGTGGAGGTCATAGCCCCAAACCACAAGATCAGCTGGGATATTGTGCCAGTCTGGTTAGGGAGATGCTGTCTAAGAAGCATGCTGCTTATGCCTGGCCATTCTACAAACCTGTTGATGTGGATGCACTAGGACTACACGATTATCATGATATCATCAAACATCCCATGGACCTCAGCTCCATCAAGGTGTGTTGAAGATGGCATAACTGATCAAGGGTACCATTAATCATTAAAGAGAATGGACCTTTGGCATGGCAAATAATGAATATCCTTGATGTGTTTAATAGGCTAAACTGGAGAACAGGCAATACCGGGAACCCCAGGAGTTTGCTGCTGATGTACGATTAATGTTTTCCAACTGCTACAAATATAACCCACCAGACCACGAGGTGGTAGCTATGGCACGCAAATTACAGGTAAATATAGTGTAACAAGCAAACAGTGGTACTATGGTAAAATCAGAAAGGGGACAAGCAGTTCAGCTGTATACTTTTATCAATCCTAAAGGCTTAAGCCAATCCTAAATATTGTTGTCAAAAGCAGGGTATTTTCCACAGACTGTTCACAGTGCAATACAAATATACATGGAGCCAGAATGCTGGTGTCATCCAGCTTAATGTACTCAACCTGAACAACAACATATATTTGATTTTTTGTTGTTGGTAGTTTTTTATTGAACAACAAAACAGTCAACCAGAGGTCTGTACCATTTGTTTTCACAGCCCTGGTCTATCACATCCTTCAAATTTCTGTCTTAATGTTTGTTGTTCAGTTCAATTCACAGTACTATATTTGTCCCTCAGGTGGCAGGCACTGAGTTTGCAAACAGTGCAAAAGTGCACATAGACAACTCACCTGCAAACAAAACAATCCAGAAATAAAAATACAGAAAGAGTTAAAATACGCAAGAATCCATTATGCTGGCCACATATTATATTTAAAAAAACAGAAGTCAAAGTTGTGGTACATTTTGCTCAATTTGTTTGTTTCTTGTCATTTTATAGGATGTCTTTGAGATGCGCTTTGCCAAGATGCCAGATGAACCTGAGAGCAAGCCTCTGGTCTCTGCCCCAGCTCCTACACTTCACCATCCTGCCCCCGTTAAGCCCCAGCCTCCTTTGGCTCACATCGCCTCATCTTCAGACAGCTCCAGTGATTCGGCCTCTGAGTCTGAGTCTTCCACAGATGACTTGAAGCAGGAGAGAGCCCAGAGGCAGAGCCCAGGAACAGGTCTGTGATTTCAGGTTCAGGAGTGGCTGAAAATTGCTGTCCAGCCCTTGTTACCCTTTGTTGAGAACCGGCCCCTCTCTTGAAACACAGTTGGAAGGCTGTCCACGAAAGCAGCTGAAGCTTGTCCCAACCACAAGCCAGCAAAACCAAAGAGAAAAGAGAAGGAAAAGAAAGAGAAGAAAAAAAGAAAAAGCATAAGAAGAAGGAAGCATGCCTGGCCTTGTAGATGAAATCCAGATGCTACAATCTGTTTCACAGCTCTCTAAGAAGACCAAGACCAGTAACAATAATAAAAGAGGTTGTACCCAAGAAGAAACCCAGGTGGCAAGAAGTCAGTCAGAGCTCCTTGTTGTCAATTGCTATAACCTTGTTACGCTTTCGTGGTTTGCTGTGTAAATGTGGCCTTGGTTGGAGAATAACTCAGGAGTCTCTGTCCTCTAAGGACATATTTGACTTCTTAAAGTTTGATAGTTTGATAGTTGAGCCAGGTTTCTAGAAGGTTAGTCTGTGTTACATAATGATAAATTACAGATTTGTGTTTTATTCAGAGTAAAAAAGGAAGGAATGAAAAGCAATCATCCCTCCAACCTGCAGCCAGTTCCCAGCCTGAAGATGACCCAAATGGGCCAATACTGGGGCCACAGGGGAAAAGTGCAAGCCTACACATAATGAGGAAAAGAGACAGTTGCTTTGGACATCAATAAGCTCCTGGTGACAAGCTTGGCCGTGTAGTATATTATCCAGTCCAGAGAGCCTCACTCAAAACTCAAATCCTGATGAGATTGAGATTGATTTCTGAGACGCTAAAGCCTTTCCACTCTACGCGAGCTGGAGAGATATGTGTCTTCCTGCCTGCAGAAGAAGAAGGTTCCAGGTAAGCCACTATAGGAAATCAAAAGGGAACTGGTCACTCTGTATGTGATTTTCGTTATTTAGAGGTGTGAAATTACAGGTAAGTAATTTCTCATGTGGTGCTTTATTCTGGAAATGCATTAACATGTACTTGTTGTTCTGCAGTTGAGAAGACTGTGGAGTCCATGGCTACTCCAAAAGACTGATCTTCTTCTTACAGTGGCTCCAGCTCAGACAGCTAAGTTGAGGAGACAGGTGATTTATTGCAAATAAAACACTCAAAATGCCCTTAATCAAAACAAAATTAAGTATCTAATCTTTTCAGGAATTGTAAAACCAAGAGAAGAAAAGGCCCAGTCTGTGGCTGAGGGAAGAAGACACATCCTCATGCTCAGAGCGGCCTTTGCTCAGTCTGCCTATTCTCAACCTGCAGGCCTTCAGTCCAGCTCTCAGATGAAGCACCATCAGTGCAGCAGCATCAGCCATCTCCTGCAGGCTTCATGGCTCCCCTGTGGCTGCTCTGGAGTCTTCCCAGCTACTTGAGACTAGCTTTTTGAGTCCTGCCGCCCCGCCAGCCTCTCATGCATCTGTCCCACCACACAGGCAACCTCCGCCCACCTCCACACCAATGCTCATTCTGCTGGGCCCAGGTCCCCGAGACCACCCTTCCTCAACCAGCATCCTGCCCTCCCATCTCCAGGTAAGGTTGCACGAGGCTTGCACTTTGTCATACATATACAACAATGGCTACTACACATACTTTGTCTTGGTATGAATACTGCAGAATGTTTTGGCTTACTTAACCGACAATAAGCTACAGTTTCCATTAACCTGACCATATACTTTGCACATAAAAACAAAGTAATAATTCAGTCTTTTATTTAACATGTCATTTTTTGCTGTTCAGAAAATACTGTAAGTAACATGAACTGCAATACCTGCATTATCTGTAAAACAATTAGAAAGTGGCATGTACTCATTGCCCACTTTCTTACCAGTTCCTACAAAAATAACTAGAAAGTGTTTTCAAAGAAACAAAACTAAACTGTTGTTCTGTTATTTTGTTTTCTGTAAACCCCTGTTAAGGATCACAGTATATTAACCATGCATTTGTTAAACCTTAGCCTTGCACAGTTTCCATGCTCAGCAGCCTTCGCCCAGTCACAAGGCAGCGCCTTCATCCCAAACCCCTCAGCAGCACCAGCACCTCAGCCACAACCCACCCTGTAGCAACAGTAGCAGCAGCAGCAGCAGCAGCAGCAGCAGCAGCAGCAGCAGCAGCAGCAACAGCAACACAACAGCAGCAACAACAGCAGCAGCAGTAGCAGTTGCAACCCCAACAGCAGCACCTCCGCAACATCGCTTCTCTCTCAGATCCTCCCACCTCTCAGCCTTCTGCACCAGCGGCCCAGTCCCCCAACACTTACACCAGGGCTCGTTGCCTCCCAGCCTCCCCAGATGCTGCTGAGATGATGCTGAGCCAGGGCTCACAACGCTTTGAACCAAGTACAGTTATGAGCCTGGCCAGCAGTTCCAGCAAGCCCGTCAGCCCCAGCAGTCCATGCAGTCGCCTGTGCGCAGGGCTCGTCAGCAGCAGCAGCAGCAGCAGCAGCAGCAGCAACAACAACAACAATGAACAACCAGGACAGACCCTCCTGCAGTCTGTCCAGGACAACCTCCAACTGCCTCAGACCACACTGCCTCCTCTCAGCTCCCTCAGCCCAGTCCCAGGCTCCGCCAGCCCCATCACATCAGGCCCCGCCCCCAGCAGATGCCCCCACACCAGCTCCGCCATGCAGCACACTCAGCAGCAGCAACAGCAGGCACAACAGCAGCAACTGAACTACCAGCAGGGCCCTGACCAGCTGGTCAGTCCCAGATCACAACATGTTGTATCACGTGCTCACCAACAAAGCACAGCAGATCATCCAGCAGCAAGAACAGCCTCCCTCACCGATTAAGGCAGAGACCCTTACAACACAAGTGAGTTCTGTGAAGATGAAGGAAATGTACAAAATTAAGATAGCAAAACTGTTGCATAGAAATGAATTTTGCTAACCGGAAGTTTAACACCTCCCTTTTCAAGGACAGGTCACATGAGGGACAACCCATCACCTCTCATGATGTATTCTCACAACTTCCCTCAGTATCCACCTGTGTCTCACCAGCTCGCCTCACAACATGCAGCTCCAAAAAGGGAGAGGAACTTACAGTGGTTGGGCACATTAGGAGTTTAGCAGGACCAACGTGTCTCTGTTTTCACCATGCAGCAGAGGGCCCCTGGGGAGTCAAGGTGTGTTAAAGGAAGAGAAACTTCCTCCATCACCAGTAATGAGAGAGGAGACATTAACCCCTGCAATGAGACCAGAATCCTCACCACAAAACATCCTGGATAATGTTTTCAACCAGGCCACCGGCCAACAGAGTGAGTATCAAGACTTCATGCTTTTCCGACTTGCTGCAGTGGAAAACATTTATAGAAGAAGAAGCTGCTCAAGATGTTGGACACTATGCTGCAAAAAGGTAGCAGCAGATGTGAAGTCCATGACAGCTCACACCTGCTCATCCGCCCTCTTGAGCCCAGTGGGCCGCCCCGCGCGACAAGGATGGGTTCAAGCAGGAGTCAAAGGCACCCACGTCTCCCCAAAAAGGCATAGGTGTGTGTGAGACACTTTCAAAATGAATTACACATCCTCATTCAGTTTTTTTGCATATGAACTAGCTGCACTTAAAAGACTTTGACCTAGATGGCGATTGATGCCAACTCACGTGCTTGGTCCTCCTGTGTGTGTGTGTGTGTTTCAGGTGTTTTCTCAGGCCGTGAACCAAATGGCACCATGGGTTAGCCTGGCACAAAAGTCCCACATTCACGCCTATCTGCAGAAACCATGACAGTTTTTGAGCAGTTCGGCCGTGCTGCACTGGGAGAAAGAAGAGAGAAAAGGCCCCTGAAGCGCTCCAAGCTTGGCAGGCAGAAAAAGACCTGTCACGAGAGAGTTAGTAACAACTGTGTCATTGAAAACTGAAATAAAATACACAGAAGTCTCCGATGTTACCTCTATTAGGGACAGGTGTTTTAGAGATAGAAATCAAGGCCAAGAAAAGGTTATTTTAGAACGAAAACCGTTGACTCTGTTGTGGTTAGTTTTGAAAAATGTGAAACTATTCATTTGAAAGGCCAAGACACGGTTACCTTGTCATTGAAACTGGACAGAAATTGATACCTCACCATCATAAGTAGAAATATTAACACAATATGACAAACCCACATGTCTCTCTCTGTTATAATGATAAGATCTAGCACGAAGCCTGAAAGAGCCCCAACTGCTCGAATAAAAAAGAGATAAAAATAAATGAAATTTTGCATTCTGATTTAAGTGAATAAAAGTATAATAATGTCATCGTAAGACAATAAGATGTATTTTGCTGCAAATGCTTGGTAGGTTGCCAGATGGTGGGTAAGACACCTTATGGAACTGATATAAGGTGATGTATTGATGTTCCTCTAGTGGTTGCTATTGTAGAATTCAAATGAGTGCCAAGCGAGAATGGTTTATAACTGAGGACTGCAGGTTAACAATCCTTTAAAAGGTCAACAGATAAATTGAATATGACCATTGAACCCAGAATAATTAGAATCGCACAATACCTCGGTCACAAAGCCTATGCACATCAGTCCTTTTATTTCAGAAAGTTTATTTAATTTAAGTTTTAAAGTTGAAGAGATTTTGGCCCAGATATTTTACCAAGTTATTGAGATCTTTCATGCTGCAATCGGCAAGATGTTAATACTTGTGTCATATCATCATAACAGAAGCAGGAAGTGGAAGCGTAAAAAGAAAGTGTTTATCATTTGAATAACCTGACATGACCATAGAATTATTATAGTTTGACAAAAACAAAAAGAAGTTCTCTGATTCATTACACAATCGTGAACCGCTATATGAAAAGTATTTGATTTGACCTGGTGTGAATTGACCTGAATGTTTTTCCAGAGGTCGGGATGAAGAAGACGTCATGGAGCCAAGCAGATGGGTGCATGAGGAGCCACGCAGGCGCCTGGAACAGCAGCACATCCAAGCCCCTTCGCAACAACAACAGCAGCAGCAACAGCAGCAGCAGCAGCAGCAGCAGGAGCCCCAGCCTACTGCCATTCAGCAGCCTCCTCAACCCCCCACACCGCCTCAGCCCACCACACAGAACCCACTAGACCAACAGAGGGAGCTAGCACGCCGCCGAGAGCAGGAGAGGAGGAGGCGAGTAGCGGTGAGATGATTGTGTTTAGCATTCTTTAGTTTAATGGAGTTTAATATGAATATGATGCTAGTTTCTGTTTAATACAAAAGATAGGGAATTGAAACAGATGCGCACCACAAACTCTAGTAATAACAGTTCTACAGTTTTACTTTTATAGCTGTAAGAGCGATTTTCAAGAAGTGTGCACTCTCAGGAATAATGAATGTAAAGGAAGTGCTTAGCTGTTCTTTTCTCTCTCCAGATGGCAGCGACTATTGACATGAATTTCCAAAGTGACTTAATGGCTATCTTTGAGGAGAACCTGTTTTGAGGAGAGGAGCAACTGAAACATAACTGCAAAAAAGAGAAAAAAAATATACGAAAAAGAGAGAAAAAAAAACTTGGATGATGTACACTTCGTCTAAAGTGAGATTTGGCGATCACGCACCACAGAGGGACACCAACTGTACGTAGAGAAGTGATGGGCTGACTGAGTAAAAACAACGCTGGAGAGGTGGGCAGTCACAGCTCACTTTGCCCGCGTAATCAGGAACACCCACAACACATGGGGATAATCATTGTTTTGATGTACTTCCGGGAATTACATCGTCTGCCTGATATCTCACAACAAGAGAGTAGTGACCCTTGTTGGTACAGTTACTTTGTCACACTTGCTTTCTAACAGTGTGCGGCTAACAATAATCGTGCGTAAGAGTAAAGACATCCAATAACTATGAAATGTTTGATAATGTACTGAGATCAGCAGAGGCGTTGAAACTGCCAGATGTCTGAGGTGATGAAGAGGACTGGCTTTTATGTTATGTTTTTGTTTATAAGTGAATACATAAAATGGTTGGGAGTGGAGGAAATCTCCATACTGTAAATCATGTATATTTCAGCAGAGAAGGTACATTTTGCCTTACATAATTTCTTCTCCTAAACAGACTATTATGTTCTGTATTCACACATGGACAAACTAATAACATTACAACCTGGAGTGGGGAGCAGTGCAGACCTTTTCATCATCTAGTATCTACTGTAAAGATATTTTTCTATACTACACAACTGTTTATTTTGGATCTTTCTTTTTTCTCTCTAGGCCCTTTGGACCTCACACCAACACAGACCCACTGCCACTCTATATGTTCATGTTGAACAACCCATTATCTTTATGCTCACCATTTGTCCTAAAACATAATAGGTAATAGAGAAAACCTGAATATATGCATTATCATAGTTCCAGCAAGTATTTATCAAAAACAGAATCAGTTGAAGTTTCATACTGCCTTGTATTTTAATTTAAACTAATAACAGGAAATTGCAGTATGGAAAGGTCCAGCTGTTTCTGAGCTTTAGTTGAATATAATTTCACTACAAAGTTGCACCATTATTTGTATTAGACTTTAGACACAATATGGAAAATGTTCAGTAACATTGGCTTGCTCACAACAGTCACACTACTGGATCAGTTAAGAAGTGAGAGGGATGGAGTTCCTCGCTTGCAACCTCTCAGCTCGATCTACCAAAAGTGTTTCACAAGACGAAACAAGCAGAGTGTTCGGAGACAGGAAAGGAACAATCATGTATGAAGAACACTTACCACCTTTCATAGCTGTTACTGAACCAGGTTAGTAAAATAGTTGAAGGGATTGAAGGAGCTCCCAGTTATTTTTGCATCAAACGGTCACTCTAGGGCACACTGTCGACACACAGTAAAAGACAAACGATTAAAGTGTTACAACCGAATCGCTGAAGAAAAACAGTTTTACTTTCTTGTTCTTTGTTCATAATAGTGGATGTGAGTTATAATTCTGTTCTCTGGAGACATTGTTTGGACAGGGATGGGTTGAAATCTGATTGCATCTTTGTCCTTCCACTTGTCTCTTATGGTGTTTTTTCTCCAGTGCCTGTATTTTATTGTAATTGCTATTATATTACACTTTGAGGGGGTTTAGAAAGGTGAGTAAGGAATGGTGGTGCAATATTTGAACGGGGGAGGGAGGGAGATTTTGAAAGAGCTTGTGTAAAAAATAATAAAAAAGAAAGACAGCATTTTATATTTTACCCGTTGTCATTCGGTTTTAAATTTAGTTTTAGATGACTTCTATGAGTGTACACACCCTGACAACTACTTTTCATTTTGTTCAATCAGCAAATTTTAGGTAGATATGTTTGATATGTTTGCCACACTAGCTGCTTGAGTCTGGTCTGTGAGGACTGTAATTTGACGGCTGTGATCAGTAATTTGTTTTCGCAATTTTTTTTTTAAGTGTGTGGCAAGGAGTATGTCTGCCATGTAGATAAGCATTTTTATTGAGGAGAAGAAACGATAAACAGTACTAGAGAACTTGTTTTTGTGCTTAAGTCACCTTTAATTTCTATGAAGTCCACCATATATGAATTATACTAAGGATAATTGGTTTTGAAAGGGCAAAAACTCATTCCTTTTTAGCCTTTTTCT
>BRZM01004918.1:25638-37975 GCA_033238685.1 Lates japonicus
TCAGCGTATTGTTATCGTTTTTGACAAGATGGATGAATGGCGAGACGGTAACTCAGTGAACTTCCTCTCTGGTTTGTCTCGCGCTTCACCGGCCACATTTCACGGTGCTTCCTCCACCCACGATGATGGCTTCGTCAACGAACACAGCTCAGGTTACATCGATTTTCGCGCCGCGTTCTCCACAACCAACACCAGATAAACATTTTCTGCCCCATCGGCTTCCAGGCCGCACACCTTGCCTTGCCGTAACCACCATGAACAGCAGTTGGCGCCGCACGCTGGCAGAGTTGTGCACCAGCGATGGCGGTCTCACCATGCATCTCACCACTGCCACCCTGTGCGGACTCATATGTTACATGCCTGCACACCACTGGCGCACCATGCAGCCTTTTCAGGGTGTCATATCTGAACGTGCACACATACTGCACCTCGTTGCCCGTCGGCTCCTTCGCACCAGCACATCGTGACCAGCCAGACTGAATTTTGCAGATGAGTTGTCCTTAACGAACGATTCATTTATTAGTACTTTATAAAGAATTGTAGGTATTAGCAATTAATGGCTCACACTACGTGTTACACTGATGAAGAGACAAGTTTAAATGTTAAAACAAAAGAAACCCTGTTAAAAGCCTCACACATCATTGCTATGTGTTAATTCACAGCCAGAGTAAACAGTAAACTTTTTAGTCTTTACAAATCTCATTTTAATTTGTATACCTTTTTTATTTTAGAGGGAATGCGTGAAAGTCAACAACAAAACTTCACACACCAGGGGTCATCCAGTTGGTGGCACATAATGTCTGTTAGGAAAAACTCTTTCAGCATCATATGATTGATTTAGACATTTGTATTTCCACCAACTTTGATAGAGTACAGTACATGAAGTCTGGTGAATCACATGCCTCATTAAAGTAACTTAATTATTATTAGTTTTCAAAGAGCCCAATTTGGAACGGAGCCATAAAATTTTATGAGTTGTTAGGAACCTGTGTTCATTATATTTTTGAGGAAAGCATACAGTGCACTTTAAGCCAAAAGCAGTAACAAGATAAAAATAGTTTGTGTCAGAAATGCACCCCATGTTAAGCAACCAAACCTGCAATTTCAGTTTTACTATCACTAAAATGAGAATAGGTCATCCACTTGGTCAAATCCTTGGGTTTTATATTTGAAAGAGTCTGTTTTATATTTACACTCCCTTACCACTGGTGCAGGATTATCTCATTGGCTTTTCAGAAACTTGCTGTGTTTTGTGGTGTCTCACATCAATCGGTTTTTTCTTCCTTTGCAGAAGAGAATGAAAAAAGATAGAGTCTGTGTTGGGGGGTGGGGGGTGCTGGAGCAATACAGGGAGATTGATGAGGCAGTAAGAGCAGGAGTCATTACTCGGTGTCCATTCCCCAAGCCAGATTGGCAGACGGCTAATATCACACAGACCCCTGGCCCTGACAGACACACCACCACCCCCCACCCCCAACTCAAACTGGGGAGACAGAGCACCCCAACCTTCAGCCTAGGCCTAATGGTGTGTGGGCCAGCTGATTTTCCCATGTGGCATTATTCCTGTAGGAACTGGGCTTCTATATATTGACATGGGGAAATGCTGTCTGGAGTGTGTTGTAGGTAGGGAAAAGCTCAGTGGAATTGTTCACCTTTAAGACCACTGCAATATGATTTTGGCCATAATTCACCAAGGGCAGTGATTTGACTGTGCTGTCACGCTGTATTTCAGGTAGATCAGGGTTGCTGGATATAGACAGCAACTGGGTATAAGAGTTTTAATAGTTGGATGCTAATGAACAGCATGTTTGTGTTACTGTATTGCATGGTTAGATTAGACAAATGCCCACTCAGGATTTTTTTTTATCAGATCCAATTGGCAAACACTTTTACACTTGACGCCAGAACAGTAGGTTTATTGGAAGGAGTGGATAATATGGAGTGGGAAATATGTTCAGATGAAGTTTGTGTATAGTTGGAATTAGTCATGGGGACTTCAAAACTAAACAGAAAAGAAAATTGGTTAATTTGCTATGTTTTTCATTGGGTGTACTTAGTAAATTAAAGGGAAATGAATCAACTCACAATACAGAGGAAGTGGGCATAATATACTGGTGACACACTGCTGAAATTTAATTGACCAGAGTAGTACGATAGGCAAGATAACTATGTTTTATTACTTTGTGGATCCATAAATTCCGGCAATTTATGCCCAACAAGTAACAAGGAAGTGCTGAGTGACCCCATCAGTATTGTCGAGGATCACCTACAGGGCGGACATCACCTTCATCTTATCTGCTCCCTCCTCAGCATGTATGCCTCACACTGCTTTTAGGCTTTGCTCTAAAGGAAGTTGGCGTCTCTTTAATTAAAGATATGTAAATGTGGCCTCAGCTGGATTGCATATTTGGTGGTGGTGGGGCGGAGTGCAATGAGCCTAGCGCCTAATCCTGACTAATTAAGATTAATTATAATTGATGGGAGCCCACCCTTTGCAGTATAGTGCACATTGCTGTCCCAGACAGTATGTTTGTATATTTCACACCATGTTACAAATGCAGGAGCCGATGAAACATCGGGTTTGTGGAGGGAGGGAAATGTATTGCCACCCTGGAGATTAGCAGTTTGCATTGGGTTATTACAGATACAGAGAAGCCTATGTCTTCCTAAGCTTGTGGTGCTCTTCACCAGTTCAGATGGTATAGATGTAGTAATGCTAATGCCTAATCTAGATTAAGACCATATTTTGAAAGTTGATTAGTTTTTCTTTCAGTATCAGTTTGTAATATGTGCCTTATTTATGTGTGTACACGTGAGCAGAGTCAGTCAAAGATATCCTCCTGTAAAACCACTGGTAAATTGTTATCCTGACCAGCCATACATATTATAGGCACAGTGATTTTTATTCCTCACTAAACTGGTACATCTGTAACCAACCATGTAGTTCAGCTCTCTCTGGCACCATCTGACTGTGTCATAATGCTTGTTCACTTGTTATAAATGGGCACTGCTCTTCTGATCTATCGCTTAATTGCCACCTAATTTGCATAACAGTGCAAATTAACGACCTCTCAAATGAGCGTTCATTTTTCACAAAGTCTTTAGGAGCTCCTTAAGAGTCTGTGCTAATGAGCACAGGAGGCAGCTGGCCTGATGAGAGTTGACTCGGGGAAGATCCTAGCAGTGCTATAACAAGCCTCCTGCTTAGGTGCTCTTCATCATCCTCCTCTTCCTCCTGTGACATTTCAAATTCTTTCTTCCATGTCTCTCTGTCTTTCTCTGCGTGCAGAACTGTACTCGACTAGCAATATGTTAGAGACGAATGTGCTCAACAGTGCTATCTTTATCCTTTTAAACATCACTCGTTCTAGCACTTATAACATATTGACACTAAAATATTTTCAAAAAAAAGGATCTAATGTTCCTCAATCACTTAAAATATGACAATGTATTGCCCCTTACTTGTCCTAATTATGCTCCAGATTTAATCATGTTTTCTCAGATGACTGTTGAGCACAAGCTGTTAGCAGATATTTGTACTGCATTGGAATTCATGCTATCCATGTTATCTGGAAGAGTCAAAGTGGGAGCAGAGAATACGTACAAATTCCTCCAAAACACTAGGAAAGTTCATAATTAAAGATACACTATGTTGACATTATGGTAGTAAAGAAGGCTGATGTTCAATTTCAACCACCTCAGATGGTCAGCCTGCTCACACTCAAGCGACTGATGATTCTTTTTGGTTATAAACCCATCATTTTAAACCATGCAAGTATTGCTTTGCTTTGAGTACTGGGTCAGTCTTATTTTAGGACATGATGAGAGTGACTGGTTCACACATGATTTCTATGTTACTAAGGACCTATCATTATATTTTTGTTTATTTTTACTAGAAGTATATGAAGATGGAAAAAATCCTAAGTATGTCTGGATGGGTCAAGTTTGAAGATCAAAAATGACTCATAACTGTGTTTTTGTAGTATGTGCCAACATAATTTAGGTGGCTGTGTGGTTTAATTTTAATTCTGTATAACTTATACTTTCATTTTAGCGTAGTCAATATTTTAATCTTAAATGTAGCTTTAATTCACTGAAATTTTCACCTTTTTCAGTTTTTCTTTGACCTTCAAAAACTACTGAATGGCTATCTGGGAAATAGTTTTAATGATTTGCCAACTATTCATACAAATGATAGGAACAGGAGAATATATTCTGGATTCTTTATTGGCTTGTATTTCAGCAGATTAAGTGACAACACAAATTGATCTTGTCCTCTATTAGGTGGTGTTTGTGCGTGTGACCATTCATGGGGTACACGTAGTCGCTCGAGTAACCAAGCCTCTCTTTTAGTTAATTAAGGGCTGATTGAGATGTGTTGACTGAAGTGTTGCCGCTCAAGGTGTGAGTTCTCCAATTCACACCTTTAATCAGACCACTGTGTTTACTCTGAATACTTACTCAGTGTGTTTTCAGGTATGTGTGCTTTAGTGGGGGGCTGCATGCAACAGGGATTCTGTGATCTACCCAACAGATGCTGATTAGCGTGAGCTGTTTAAAGTAGAAAGGACATATGGGCTAATTGTTGACTGTAATTACAAAAATACCCTTTGGAAGAATGGGCATACTGTTTTATGTTGCACTTGTAGTAGAAATACCTTCTCCAATATCCATTTGGCAAAAAGCCCATCAGGAAATTATTCATTTTTAATGCTGGTTCTTCAGTTTAATGCTATTCTACAACTTGCCCAAGGCAACATTTTATTCACCCAACCCCTTTATTTGAGCAACCCATATTCTGCCGAAATGGCATGGTAATCAAAACCTATATGCACAGAGGAACTTGTTTGTAGTTGATATTAATCAATTGTTGCTACAATATGATTTTGTAAAGTAAGTGCCTTTTGGCATCAAGCCCTATCAGAACGCATAAGACTCTCTTTCCAACACCACTCATCTTTGGTTTATGCATAGTGAAGTCAAAACTAATCCAAAACAAGAAAATTAGGAAAAATAAAAAGTCAGGTTTGGGCTTTTCATGAACTGTCCACGTATCATGCATGGTTCAGGGAAGACATTTATTTGTCATCAATTCTTCAAAGTTTTTTAAAATGGTGAAGAGTAGTTTGCTATAGGTAGATGGGCCCACTTCCTTTTACCCTAGCTACATTTGTATTGTCCAGATGCTTTTTATATCATGCAACAGTTGTTCCATATTACAGGTTTACCTATCATATCTCCAGAGCTGCACTTGAGATTTATTTTTGCAGTTTTTGTGAGGTACATTTGCATATTCATGTAGCATATTTTCATTGTGAAAACCATCTTTCTATGGCCCATTCTCTTTATCTGAATCCAGAGTACAGACATGCCAGAGAGTGAACGAGCCAGAAAGAGAAAAGATGGGACTGTGAAAACATCAGTTTTTCCTTTCATTACTGACAGAGAATTCAGATAAAGAGAATGGGCCATAGAAAGATGGTTTTCACAATGAAAATATGCTACATATTCATGTAGCACATTACAAAACTGCAAAAATAAATCTCAAGTGCAGCTCTGGAGATATGATAGGTAAACCTGTGTATAAGAACTACAACTGTTTGCATGATATAAAAAGCATCTGGACAATACAAATGTAGCTAGGGTAAAAAGGAAGTGGGGCCCATCTACCTATAGCAAACTACTCTTCACCGTTTTAAAAAAGAAAACTTTGAAGAATTGATGACAAATAAATGTCTTCCTGAACCATGCATGATACTGTGGACAGTTCATGAAAAGCCCAAACCTGACTTTTATTTTTCCTAATTTTCTTGTTTTGGATTAGTTTGACTTCCACTATGCATAAACCAAAGATGAGTGGTGTTAGAGAAGAGAGTCTTATGCATTCTGACTAGGAGCCTTGATGCCAAAGGCACTTACTTTACAAAATCATATTTGTAACAATTGATTAATATCAACTTCCACAAACAAGTTCCTCTGTGCATATAGGATTTTGATTTACCATGCCATTTCGGCAGAATATGGGTTGCTCAAATAAAGGGGTTGGGTGAATAAAATGTTGCCTTGGGCAAGTTGTAGAATATGGCATTAAAACTGAAGAACCAGCATTAAAAATGAATAATTTCCCTGATGGGCTTTTTGCCAAATGGATATTGGGAGAAGGTGTATTTCTACTGCAAGTGCAACATAAAAACGGTGTACCCCATTCTTCCAAAAGGGTGTTTTTTGTGGAGTACAGTCAACTTAATTAGCCCAATCCATATGTCCTTTCCTACTTTAAGCAGCTCACGCTAATCAGCATCTGTTTGGGTAGATCACAAGAGTCCTGTTGCATGCAGCCCCCCACTCTAAAGCGCACATACACAAACACACTGAGAGGTAAGTATTCAGAGTAAACACAGTGTGGTCTGATTAAGGTGTGAATTGGAGAACTCACACCTTGGGCAAACACAACACTTCAGTCCAACACATCATCAATCAGCCCTTAATTAACTAAAGAGAGAGGCTTGGACACTCGAGCGATGACTACGTGTACCCCCCTTGAATGGTCACACGCACAAGAACACACACAAACACTAATGAGGGACAGATCAATTTGTGTTGTCACTTAATCTGCACAAATACAAGCCAATAAAGAATCCAGAATATATTCTCCCTGTTCCTATCATTTGTATGAATAGTTGGCAAATCATTAAAACTATTTCCCAGATAGCCATTCCAGTAGTTTTTTTGAAGGTCAAAAGAAAAGAAAACTGAAAAAGGTGAAAAATTTCAGTGAATTAAAGCTACATTTAAGATTAAAAAATATTGACTATGCTAAAAATGAAAGTATAGAATTATACAGAATTAAAATTAAACCACACGGTAGCCACCTAAATTATGTTTGGCACATGCTACAAAACACAGTTATGAGTCATTTTTTGATCTTAAACTTGACCCATCAGACATACTTAAGGATTTTTTTTCCATCTTCATATACATCACAAATAAAAAATAAACAAAAATATAATGATAGGTCATAGTAACATAGAAATCATGTGTGAACCAAGTCACTCTCATCATATCCCCTAAAATAAGACTGACAGTATACTCAAAGCAAAGCAATACTTGCATGGTTTAAAATGATGGGTTTATAACCAAAAAGAATCATCAGTCGCTGAGTGTGAGCAGGCTGACCATCTGAGGTGGTTGAAATTGAACATCAGCCTTCTTTACTACCATAATGTCAACATAGTGTATCTTTAATTATGAACTTTCCTAGTGTTTTGGGGGAATTTGTATGTTTTCTCTGCTCCCACTTTGACTCTTCCAGATAACATGGATAGCATGAATTCCAATGCAGTACAAATATCTGCTAACAGCTTGTGCTCAACAGTCATCTGAGAAAACATGATTAAATCTGGAGCATAATTAGGACAAGTAAGGGGCAATACATTGTCATATTTTAAGTGATTGAGGAACATTAGATCCTTTTTTTTGAAAATATTTTAGTGTCAATATGTTATAAGTGCTAGAACGAGTGATGTTTAAAAGGATAAAGATAGCACTGTTGAGCACATGTGACTAAATCTCTAACATAATATTGCTAGTCCAGTACAGTTCTGCACGCAGAGAAAGACAGAGAGACATGGAAGAAAGAATTTGAAATGTCACAGGAGGAAGAGGAGGATGATGAAGAGCACCTAAGCAGGAGGCTTGTTATAGCACTGCTAGGATCTTCCCCGAGTCAACTCTCATCAGGCCAGCTGCCTCCTGTGCTCATTAGCACAGACTCTTAAGGAGCTCCTAAAGACTTTGTGAAAAATGAACGCTCATTTGAGAGGTCGTTAATTTGCACTGTTATGCAAATTAGGTGGCAATTAAGCGATAGATCAGAAGAGCAGTGCCCATTTATAACAAGTGAACAAGCATTATGACACAGTCAGATGGTGCCAGAGAGAGAGCTGAAGCTACATGGTTAGTCTGCACAGGTCTGATGTACCAGTTTAGTGAGGAATAAAAATCACTGTGCCTATAATATGTATGGCTGGTCAGGATAACAATTTACCAGTGGTTTTACAGGAGGATATCTTTAACTGACTCTGCTCACGTGTACACACATAAATAAGGCACATATTACAAACTGATACTGAAAGAAAAACTAATCAACTTTCCAAAATATGGTCTTAATCTAGATTAGGCATTAGCATTACTACATCTGTCCACCCATCTAGACTGGTGAAGAGCACCACAAGCTTAGAGAGGAGCATGGGCTTCTCTGTATCTGTAATAACCCAATGCAAACTGCTAATCTCAGGGTGGGCAATACATTTCCCTCCCTCCACAAGCCCCGATGTTTCTATCGCTCCCCTGCATTTATGACATGGTGTGAAATATACAAACATACTGTCTGGGACAGCAATGTGCACTACTGCAAAGGGGTGGAAGGCTCCCATCAATTGTAATTAATCCTTAATTAGTCAGGATTAGGCGCTAGGCTCCGACACACTCCCGCCCCACCACCACCAAACTAATGCAATCCAGCTGAGGCCACATTTACATATCTTTAATTAAAGAGACGCCAGCTTCCTTTAAGAGCAAAGCCTAAAAGCAGTGTGAGAGGCATACATGCTGAGAAGGAGGGGCAGATAAGATGAAGAGGTAGGTGTCCGCCCTGTAGGTGATCCTCGACCAATACTGATGGGGTCACTCAGCACTTCCTTGTTACTTGTTGGGCATAAATTGCTGGGAATTTATGGATCCACAGAAAGTAATAAACATGGTGCCCATCTTGCCTATCGTACTACTCTGGTCAATTAAATTTCAGCAGTGTGTCACCAGTATGTGTGTGTGCCCACTTCCTCTGTATTGTGAGTTGAATTCGATGCCCTTTAATTTACTAAGTACACCCAATGAAAAACATAGCAAATTAATAAATTTTCTTTTTCTGTTTAGTTTTGAAGTCCCCATGACTAATTCCAACTATACACACAAACTTCATCTGAACATGTTTTCCACTCCATGTTATCCACTCCTCTTCCAATAAACCTACTGTTCTGGCGTCAGAAGTGTAAAGTGTGTTTGCCAAATTGGATCTGATAAAAAAAATCCTAGTGTGGGCATTTGTCCTAATCTAACCATGCAATACAGTAACACAAAGCATGCTGTTCATGCTTGTCAACTATTAAAAACTCTTATACCCAGTTGCTGTCTATATCCAGCAACCCTGATCTACCTGAAATACAGCGTGACAGCACAGTCAAATCACTGCCCTTGGTGAATTATGGCCAAAATCATATTGCAGTGGTCTTAAGGGTGAACAATTCCACTGAGCTTTTCCCTTCCTACAACACACTCCAGACAGCATTTCCCCATGTCAATATACAGAAGCCCAGTTCCTACAGGAATAATGCCACATGGGAAAATCAGCTGGCCCACACACCATTAGGCCTAGGCTGAAGGTTTAGTGCCTGGCCCCAGTTTGTTGGGGGGTGTGTAGGTCTGTCAGGGCCAGGGGTCTGTGTGATATTAGGCTGCCTGCCAATCTGCTTGGGGAATGGACACCGAGCACTACTCCTGCTCCACTGCCTCATCAATCTCCCCCTGTATTGTCTAGTACCCCCCACTCTAACACAGACTTCTATCTTTTTTCATTCTCTGCAAAGGGGAAGGGAAGAGAAAAAACCGATTGAGTGGCAGGACACCACAAAACACAACAGAGATTTCTGAAAAGCCAATGAGATAATCCTGCACCAGTGGTAAGGGAGTGTAAATATAAAACAGACTCTTTCAAATATAAACCCAAGGATTTGACCAGCGGATGACCTATTCATTTTAGTGATAGAAACTGAAATTGCAGGTTTGGTTGCTTAACATGGGGTGCATTTCTGACACAAACTATTTTTATCTTGTTACTGCTTTTGGCTTAAAGTGCACTGTATGCTTTCCCTCATAAAAATATAATAAAAGACTTCCCACAGGTTCCTAACAACTCATAAAATTTTATGGCTCCGTCCCAAATTGGGCTCTTTGAAAACTAATAATAATTAAGTTACTTTAATGAGGCATGTGATTCACCAGACTTCAAGTACTGCACAAAGCAGGAAGAAGAAATGTCTAAATCAATCATATGATGCTGAAAGGGTTTTTCCTAACAGACATTATGTGCCACCAACTGGATGACCCCTGGTGTGTGAAGTTTTGTTGTTGACTTTCACGTATTCCCTCTAAAATAAAAAAGGTATACAAATTAAAATGAGATTTGTAAAGACTAAAAAGTTTACTGTTTACTCTGGCTGTGAATTAACACATGGCAATTATGTGTGACTTTTAACAGGGTTTCTTTGTTTTTGTGTTTTACGACTACAATCATGCTGTAATTGAATTAACACGTAATTGGGGCCATTTGGTTGCTGAAAAGGTATTGTAATGCATACAGATAACATAAGTACTGAGAATACAGGTAAGGTAATCATTTCATTAAGTGACCTTCATGTTCTGCAAAAAAATTTCAATCCCAATAAGTTGATCTCACATACATTGATTAATATTACTGTCTGAAAGAGCCAACAGGCTAACAGAAAATTACATATATATATATATATACACACACACACACATTCAGATATATGTTACCCTAAAAAGAAACACATAGGTCTGCACTAGTGTGGGTGTGCTGCTACAGGTTACAGGACATATAACATATGATCCACTTTTAAGTCTTATTAAATGACAAGATGCTGCATGGTGGTTTATTATCCTCTAAGGTAGGACTGTACAACTCTATATAATAATCTTTCTTCAACACATAGCATTATTCATGATAATTAATTTTAACAAAATATAAAATGTACAGCCACAAATCCATTAAAGAACAAAGAAAACGTTTACTCTGAATACATTTGAAGTTTATGAATTGAAATAACACTGTAAAAATCAGTCTAACCTGAACCTTTTGTATTCATTGACAAGCCATCATAAGTAAATTGGAGAAGCTTTTCTATTAAATGTAGCCAGTGAAATAGCACTGAAAAAAGACAAACCAGAGAGGGAGTTCACTGAGTTTACTAAATCTCACCATTCATCCATCTTGTCAAAACATTAATAGGATGTGATGATGGGTTGTCAGCTAGCCGCTTTGCAGCATACTAGCTAAGTGCTGCTGGCTCCGCTGGCGGGCATCAATGGTGAGACTTTGGTGCGTAAAGGTTAGAAAAATAAGAAGGTTCCATCCAACATAGGTAGATATCAAATTAAACAAACATTACAGGACTGAGAGCTTAATTTTCAATCAAATAATTAACTAATTATTTGAAGAAATAAGCAATGTATCTGCTCTTACAAAAACAGATCTCAAACCAACTCAAAATGCACAGAGAACAGCGAGTGGGCTCTAGCTCAGGCAGTCGGCAAATAACCAGTTCCCCAGACACTGGCATAACTGGGCAACTAACAGAGTAATAATCTGGCTCAAGTTAACGTCACACTGGCTACATGCCATCGCGGTGTCCTTGTTGTCAAACCCTCACTGTTGTAGCACAGGATATATGGCCCATATGAATGGTGGTGCACAAGCACATGCATATAATAACAGTGACTGACACACTGACTTTTAATAATTACAGGTAACACAGAGCCAGCCACTTAAGTCTTAGGTAGGTAGCCAGTTTGCCACTATTTCTACACAGCCAACTCGTGGCATTATCCAACAGACTTGTTTATCAGACAGCTTATCAAGATGAGTGGCAAGTTTTGGGGTGTGAACTTGCCCAAGTAAGCGGGAGGAGGGAGAGACTCTTAATACACTTTGCTGTCTCCAGGCTAAAAAAATGTATATTGTTGCTTTAATTCCAATTGAGAAACTATTCTTATTTCCATTTAAAACTTGTCCAAAAATAAACAACTGTGAATGTTCAGACTTGAAAAAGAGGGACTTGAGCAGGGTGACAGAACAGAGTGAGTGACAGATTCTCTGTCATGTGTAAAGCACAAGGAATGCATAAAAGTAAGGAGAAATGCCTCAAACATGCCCAAACTAAATGAAAAACTTCTGAGAGTAACTGCAGTGGCTTGTGAGAGATTTTGGCATAAGCTGTCCCATTGCACCAAGAGCTATTTTTACAGCAAATACCCATGAGAGAGAGGGAGAACAGAACTGAGTTGAAGCAAAGCCACTGGCTCTCAACTTTGATCACTCCCAATCTCTCCAAGTGCTTTAATTTCTTTTTCGGAGTGTATCTTTAATAAAGTATTAATAAGAATCAAATTTCACACAGATAGAGGTCATGTTTAATGTGAGAGCTCAGGACAACACAGGCACTGTTGGAAAATGGGGGGTGTTTTGGGGTGGTGGTGGTGG
>BRZM01004921.1:8771-56003 GCA_033238685.1 Lates japonicus
GGAAGTCGATATTGTTTCATCCTTTTGTTCCGAAATTCATTAATCAGTTTCGTCCTCCCCAACAGACAAACCAACACCTGATGGTTTTACCACCTTCCGAGAGTCCGACACCGCGTTTTGCGAGCACCGGGTCAAAACGGCGAGTCATCAACTTCCGTTAAACTTCGATTCCCGCGATCATCAATTAATCTTTTCTCAACCGTAAATCACCTGCTTCTTCGCTCGTCAATAAGAGCATCCAAAGGCGTCACACTTCATAACAACGACAAACAAGAGCTCTCCACATTTCAACGTCATCAGGCCAGGTCAGCGTCCAGGCCGCCGCAGGACCCGAACCGCATTCCAACACGCCGGCGCCGCGACCGCAGTCGAACAGAACATCAAACAGTTCGCCATCGCGTCCCTTCCCCTGCCGTCGACACCGCAGTCACTTCCTGTCCACCAGAACACTGACTGTTCTATCCAGCAAATAAATAATAACATTGCTCAGCACACACACCGTCATTACACACACAGACAACGTTGTAGATAATATTTATGTTGGTTATAGAGCACAGACCGAGGTGTTGATGTCAAGAGCCACCGCACATGCACAGGCTGGAACATTCTTACAGCCGAGCGCCGTTAACACTTCGTTTCGCACAGCCGATTGGCATTGCGCCACACAGCTACGGCCGGCCTTCAGCAGTTGATGTCATGTGCTGACTAGCGATGTTCGCCGCTCAGCAGATGCAGCCGCACATGCGTGTGTGTGTTCGTTTTCCATGTCAGTGGCGTACAGGTACATGTAATTGGTTAACAGCAATCACATCCAGATGCAGGGGATGCCGCAGAGCACACAGACAGAGGCCACGATATAGTGGTCAGGGAATTGGTGGTTCTTCGCAGTTCAGAAATCGAAATTATCTCATAGGTGAGACGGGCCGATTGCAGCAGCTAGCCACCTATTTTTTCGTTTGAATACTCGATTATAATGTTCTTTCATAACAATTGTTGTTTTTCCATCTTGTTTTTCATTTTCGTTGTTAATCAGGAAGTCTCGATTTGCGTTCAGGCAGCCAAACACTTAAACACATTAACTTTAAATACCAAACCCGCGCAGCGGGCAGTCATACCTGGAAATGCATCAGCAAGAAACACCAGTCTTCCAGTACTGCGGCGTGAACTGTTTAATCACTGTCTCATTGCAGACACGGTCTATTGAATCGCAGTCTGAAATATCTCAGAGCAGTCATACGTGAAGTTGCAGCAAACCGGAAAGTCCGTCGGCCAACTGAAGAATGGTCTCGAGTAGCCTTGACTTTAATCGTCAAAACCTGAGACGCAGCAGGAGACGATTCAGCTTCTTGCAACCGCACAACGTTGTGCTGAAAAAGAGCATGTTCAGTCACGGGCCCTCAAATATTCACAAATCAGCATTTCTGCGTCCAGCGTGTCTGTCAGATCAGACAGCCTTGAATCTTTCCATGTCTCTTCTCAAACACGTTGTAACAGCCTCCACTTTGTTTTGCACAGTATGGCAGTTTACATGATGCGACACACGACCATACCGAGATCACCCAGGCATTACGTCAGTCAGCAGCTCACAGTGAACAAACAACCGGAGCCTTGAGTGCCAGCGTTTTTCAGAGCCGAGTTCTTCACAGCATTGCGTCATTTACTTCCGAGCTGGTTCAGAGTTAATAATTACCAGCCTTAGTTTGCCAGTTTATTTATTCAGCAGTAGTGGTTCCGAACATTATCTGGCGAAACCTTGTGACGAGTTACCGCATTGCTCGAACAGCGGCCGCCGACTTCAGACAGATGGGCGCAAGATTGCATGAAACTCCCCGAACAGCGCACCGAAATGGTCAGCTGGAGGGAATGAGAAAAATTTCAATTGCACAAACTATTTTCACACGTTATCCATGTGACAGTCATTGACATTCAATATAAAATGATCTTCTCAGACGGGTCTTTGAAGCAAAACTTAGAATTCGCTTTCCATCAGCCCATCATCCTTTGATCACTCATCCGAAGTATAACGTGATTATCTCGTGTCAGGCCTCTCCTCCTCGTTTCTTCATTCAGTACTCAAACACATCTGCGCATTGTCACCCAGCGCGGTCGAAACATCCCGAAAACAGCAACTTTCCACCTTTTGCCTTTCTGCGGTTGGCCTCTTCTGCCGAAGGCCATTCATAGCTCGGTTCAAACCACTTCATCAACTCCACACAGTTTCGTCCAAGAACGTCTCCCACCGCCTCTTTCCCGCAGCACCTCGGCTTCAACGTCCTCCTCCTCCTCCTCCTCCTTGTGATCTGTCTCTCATTCAGGCCCCACCCCCTCACGCCCCGCCTCCTCCTCCTCCCGGGTCTGCCTCAGTCTGCCCTCCGCATCAAACATCACGCCCGCATCAGAGACCAGGCGGCAGGTGCGTGTCCGCCCGGACTTCATTCGTCTCTGTCGTTAGTCTGCGTTAATGATCAGCGCAACACGACCGACGTTGTCGTTACCGCTGGTCATTGCCGCCGCCGAGAGCCCATGTTTCGTACTTTCGATTCGAGATGTTCGTTACGCTCGGCCGCGATCCTGGTCAGACTAAAGAATTCCATTACGCAGCGATGAGAACAATATCAAATTCAACTTCGCGGCAACAGTTTACCGTACGTTCGGCATTTGGTCTTTAACCAAAATATCCTCCTTCTTCATAAAACCCGCGCGGGGAGTCGTCGAGCATCGAAACACGCCTTTACGTTCAGTAAACCAGCCACAAGCGTTTGCCTTGCCTTTTCAACAGAGCCAGCGCAGTTCACGCACCGTCCGAACACCTTCTTTAAGTCCGGTGACATTCAACCGGCCGGGAATTGTCTCTGCGCACGTTTCAGTCCCGACCTCCGCCCAGCGGAAATCAACGACCGAGCGTACTCACTTCCAGCAATACCATGCGCATCTGGTTTATTACATTGAAATCGGCATGACCGATGATTGCCTGGTTCACTCGATCCACGCCCGTCCAAACGTCGCCCCTCATTCAGGTATTCAGTTTGTCCAGACGATTACCACGCAGCTGCACAGATCGCCGCCGGTGTAACAGCCGATGATTTAGCGTGATGCCATCGCTCACCTGAGATGTGTCGAAATATCTCTGGTGTTTTGATGTTGACGACAGAATAAGACATTTAAGACGTCACGTCACAGAGAATGTATATTCATAATGAAAAATACGACCACTGGCAACTCATTCAGCGTACGTCATACGAGCCGAAGTTGTCAGTACGTCGCAGGTTATTTTTTCCGTAGATCGATTTAGCGATGATCATCCGGTTTTCTCAGCCCCTTACCGTCATTACTGGTTGCGCACCGTCAATCAATGCATCAGCGATTCAGCATGAAACATCGTTACCGATACGAAATGGAATATTAAACGCTGTCATACCGATGCAGCCGGGAAGATATCGCGTTTTTCTTCCCTCGATCAATCATCAAGAAACTAAGACAGACGGATCGACAGTCTATCAATGAAAAATAATCCACCGCAGCCCCAATATTAACATGGACAAAGAAGAGCCACGGAATATCAAAGCCTTTACTCGCACTCATCCGACCACAGACGATTTCAATCTTCGTATCTATTGGCATATCGTCTTTCTCCAGCAGCACCGAAAGCCAGCTGCTGGTGACCGACGTAACACGGACACACCGGTCAATACCGTCACGAAACACACAGCCCGACCGCACAGCATCAATTACGTGCATCTCAGTGAACTAAACCCTGGCCCGGAAGCAGCCCAGCGCCCGCCACCGAAACACGAGCAGACCGGCATAAACACATCTCAACACTGACCGCGCGACCACCGTCCGTCAGCGCACGTGACAGCACGTGGCCAGCCGCGCCATCAGCCACGCACGCGCGCCACGGTAGCACGTCACCGGCTTCGTCGATCACGACGAGCGCACGACAAACCTCCAGCCCCTTCATCAATCGCGAAAACCACCCTCCATCCGCTCCACTACTAACTCCAACAGTTCAACACTTTCAAGCCCACATTTCATCATTCGTGTCTCGTTTGCGCGTGATTCATTCAACGAAAGTAAGTGAAGAATAAAGTGATAGTAGGGACGGTTTTGAATTCGGCCGAAATGCCATAGAGTTTGTTTGTGCTATTCCCCAAAGGGTAGAACAGCTCACAAACAGACAGGAAAACTGCAAGCTTCCTGCCTTCTTTTCCGCAGACGAACCTGTTAAAACCTCCTGTTTTGTTGCATTTATGTGGTTTTCTGTCTGTTTGTGAGCTGTCTGTTCCCTTGAAGATAACTTCGATAAATACAGTGATTTTTTCGGCTGGGTTCCAGGGCCGTCCTCGCTGTCTGGCTTTTTGGATCATTTACTTACTCTGAGAATAAAATCCACCTTTTCGCTGGGGTTTTGATGGTAAAAATAGAGCTTAAAGTGTGTTGAAACTGTCTGGAAGTTAGCGTAGGGGACTGTGGAAGCTGGATATTGGAGGAAAAAGGTGGATTTTCGCGGTGGTGAAGAGGGGGGGAGCTGAAAGTTTTGTCGTCGCTTCGTCATGTCGAGCTAAGCCAGACGTCTGTCTAGCCGTCTGCCTGCCTGCTGCGCGTACGCATGTGTGCGCGTCTGTCTGTCTCCTTGTCTGTGTGTGTGTGTGTGGTCGTATCCGGGAAATCCCAGTGTTTGAGTGTATGTTTATATACGAGTCTGTTTTTATGTGTTGTTTGGTGAAGCAAGGCACTAAACCTTCCCGGGTTAGTTTAGTTCTCAGAACACATATGGTGAGGCTGTAGGCAGTCATGATACTGTGTGTGTGTGTGTGTGTGTGTGTGTCTGTCTGTCTAGGCTGAGGTCATCACCAGGGCTGGCTCAGAAAACTTCAGTGCCTTGGAAAAGACAATGTGCTAATAGACAGTACAAAGGAGATTTAGAAATCAGTCTGAGGGGTGGATCACAAAATTACTGAGTAAAGGCTTTGATATTAATTGCAGTCGCTCTTCTTTTAGTCATATTAGTATTAGGGCTGCAATTTAAGATTATTTTCATTGTCATTTGTCAATCCATCTGTCTCTTAATTTCTTGATTAATTGATCAAGGGAGAAGAAAAACGCAAATAATGCCCAACTGCGTCAGAGCAACAGCCCCAGACCCAAAGATATTCCATTTTCGAGCTATCAGATTGCTCCAAATTAATTTCCTGCAGATCAACAATTACATTGATTGAATTATTGTTGTGCCTCTAATTAGTAGTAATAGTGGAGGAGCTGAAATGATTAGTTGATTCATCACTTCGTCAATCTACGGAAAAAATAACCTGCAACGTCTTTGATAGCTGTCATATGTGATAATACGCTGAATTAAGGTTGCAGGTAATCATTATTTTCATTATCAGATACATTCTCCTAATGAACGTGACGTCTTTAAATGTCTTATTCTGTCTCATCAACCGTCCAAAACCCAGAGATATTCAGTTTACTGTCTGGAACCAGGTGATGTTTGGCATCTTTGCTCAAATCAATCAACTGTTACACCAGCAACTGATCTATTGTTGCAGCTTTAAACTGACTATTAGTGTCGTCTGGACAAAACAGGATTTTTACAAATGAAATTTGACATTTTACAGACTAAACAATGAATCAAGTGAACCAGGAAATAATCTATATCAATTATACTGATTTCAATATATGCATAGATGCATAGTGTTACTGAAGAAAAGCCAAAGTACATCTGGTCAGTTCAGTTTCTATGACAAGAGTCAGGACTGGAAAACATGCACAGAGATTAATTCAGCCTGGTTAGATACAATCACAGACTTAAAGAGAGTGTTTGAATGATTACGTGACCTGCTGGTCTGTTGAAAAAAACAAAACAAACCTTGTGAAAAACAGTTTGTTACAGACATAAAAAGAAGCATGTTTCAGTGACTCGGTGAGCTTTTTTCCCACCTTAGGTTTATGAAGAAGGAAGGGGATATTTTGATTTAAGATTAAATACCAGACATACCATTAAAGACTGTTGCCGCAGAGTTGAAAGAACATTATTGTTCCTCATCACTGTGCATATTAAGAATTCCTTTAATCTGATATAAGGATCATAGCTCAAACCATGACAGACATCTCCAGATCAAAAGTACAAGTATGTCCACATAAATCTCAACAGCAGCAATGTTAATAGTAGCAATAACAATCAGTCAATGTTGCACTGATCATTGCCTGGACTTGTAACAAGAAAGACAAGATAAGAATCCAGCAGCACACACACACACACACACAATTCCTCTGTCTGAGAACAGACATGATGTTTAGTCTGGAAGACAGACTGAGGGAAACAGATAAACCCAAGGAGGAGGAGAGAGAGAGAGAGAGAGGACTGCAGAGGCAGTAAAGAAAGAGAGGGGAGTGATGGTGGAATTCTGGAAATAAAGGAACAAGGTGTCACAAAAAAGAGAGAGAGAGAGAGAGAGAGAGAGAGAAAGGGAGGGAGGGAGGCAGTGAAGCCGAAAGAGAGAGGGAAATGCTGCAGAAAGAAGCGAAATGCGAGAAACATTCTGCTGAACTGAAAACTGTGTAGGAGTTGATAGAAAATGTGGATTTAGATTCTGAAGCTATGAATGGCCTTCAGCTTTAATTAAGAAAGAAAATAACCACAAAAAAAAACCAAAAAAAAATTAAACAAGGTTATATTTTCAAGATGTTTCAGCCGCACTAGACAGTGTGCACTGGAGTGTGACGGGCAAAAAGATGAAAGAGACAGAGGAAGAAAGTACAACACAGGATAATCCACGTTATACACTTCAGATGAAGTGATCAAAGGATGATGGAGACCTGATGGAAAAAGCAGGAGTTCCCTAAAGTTTTACTTCAAAAGACCCATCTGGGGAAAAGATCCCTCATTTTATAATGGATATCAATACGATATTTGTTGTCACATAAGATGGCGCTTGTCTTAAAGGTCAGTTTGTCTGAATTAGAAAATTTTTTTCACTCATTTCCCTCCAGCGGTGTCTACAGTTTCAGTTTTATTTGTTCAGGGTTTCATACAGAGATCTTTGCCTCCATCACAATACAAAAGTCAACAGCCACATGCACATATTCAGAAACAATGTCACGGTGGCTCTGGATCACACAAAGACCTCACTGTGGATAGTGTTCAATGGAACTCCTTTCTACTGAATAAATAAACTGTAAACTATAAAGACTGTTGATAGTGTGCTCTGTGGATTATCCAGAGTAAATGACACACTGTTTCTGTAAGGAAGGCCTCAATCTAAGTACACTCAACCTCCAAAGTCCAGTTTGTTTGATTCGTATGAACACTGTGTATGGTACCTGGGTGGTCTCGAGTATGGTTCGTGTGTCGCATCAGGTGTAAACATACATACTGTACCAAAACAAGGAAGTGGAGAGCAATTTACAACGTGACACTTACAAAGAAAAAGAACCTTGGAAAGACAAAAACATGCAATCACAACCAGACACTAGACACAAAAATGCAGAGATTTATGGAATAATTTGAGAGTATTTACATGACACAAGCGTACTCTTTTTTTTCTTTGTATTTATTGCAGATTGCAAAAGCTAGGTCCATGTCACCACCTACTGCATCTCCAAATTTTGGCGAATTAAGTCAAAACTGTCAGACTGATTATTTGGTTTAACCAGCCCTTTAAGACTCCAGCAGACACTTACAACTTCACATGTGTAACTTTGCTCTACTTAAGTCTTCCCTAGACACAGTTTCAATAGGCCATTGTCTACCCAATGAGATACAAGTGAAATTAAACAGTTCCCTTTTTGCCACGGTGCCTTTTGGAGAACTGAATGTTTTGCCCTTTTTGGTTCACATTTTTCAAAATACCAGCTACCCCTTCACTGGGTTTGAGGTAGCTAAAGTTAATGTATTTTAAGTGTCTTTATAGCTGCCTGGACTTAAATGTGAGACCTGATTAACAACAAAAATGAAGAAGCAAAGATGGAAAAAATAACAATTATTTGTAAGGAGCATTGCTAATCCAGGTATTCAAACAAAAATAGGTGGCTAGCTGCTTTTTAGTCAGCCCGTGCACCTGTAAAAGTTAATTTCCGATTTCCCAGACTTTGCGCGAAGGAGCCACAAAGACCCTGACTCACTTTAGACTATCATTAATGTGTCTGTGTTTCTCTCCTGCAACATCCCCCCCTGCATCTGGATCTGTGAAGTTGTAATTGTAGGGTTACATATACCTGTTACACCCACTGACATAGAAGAGCAGACACACACACACACACATATGCAAAAACACATCTGCTCTGAGCAGCAGACATCGCTAGTCAAAGCACATGACATCAGCATTACTCAGAGACCAGCCGTGTGTGTGTGTGTCTGTGTGTGTGTGTGTGCACAGTGAAGTCATTGCTAGCATCAGCTCATAAGAATGATTTCCTACCAGCAGCTTTGGTTTCCCTGTACATTTGTTACTGCATGTCTGGTCGTCTTAACATCAACACCTCCACAGTCTGTCTCTATAGCCAACATAAATGTTATCTACAGCGTTTGTCTGTGTGTGTGTATGTGTGAGTGTGTGTGAGTTCTGCTGGAGGCTAGTGGCATTTATTTTTGTTACTGAATTCGAGGAAACGAGTCAGAGTGTTCCTGAGTGGACAGGAAGTGACTGCAGTGTCGGTAACAGGAAGGACACGATGTGACTGTTTGTCTTCTCTGTTCCGACTCACAGTCCTCTAACTATAACTTGTGTTAAGTCATAAGTTCGATCCCTGCAGCAACCTGTGTGCTCATGAGCAAGACACTGAACCTGTACCTGATGATACATTATTAAAATATGAAGAAAGCTCTTGACGTCATTGTTGTAGGAGTACTGACACCTTTGGGTTCTCTTATTGACAAGCAGAAGAAAGCTTTAAATGTTGATTTACGGTTGAAAAGGTTAAATTATTAATCATAGGAATCAAAGTTTAACTGGGAGTTACTGACAACTCACAGTTTTGTTACAGTATAAAAACACAGTGTGGACTCTCAGGTGAAATTGAAACCAAAACCTCAGTTCTGTTCAGACATGTCTGTTACAAGGAGGACAGAAAAGACTATGAAAGTTGTGGAGTTTTAGAACAAAAAGTTGGAAAGAGCTTTTTGTAGATTTATCGATCTGGTGAGCCAATTATGATGGTGCAAGTATGTGTGTGTGGTGCGTGGTGAATTTTCATATTCTTGGCGTTAAACTTTGTTAAAATCACAAAGGTGTCAGTGTCTAAATGTGATAAACCATGCTGCATTTGTCTTTTTTTTTTTTTTTTTTTTTGGCTAAGCCAGGATGCAGTGACAATGCCGCTGCCAGCTGGCATCTGGGGAACATGGGAGGCTATCACTGTCATTAAAATGGCTGATCCCCATAGCCAAAACACCACAAAAACAGTAAAAGATGGCATCCACTGTGGATCACAACTATTTCAGCGTGTAGGTCACTGCTTGGAGGTTGTTTGCAGCGAAGGGGATTTTTGAAAACAGTAACTTAGCCCAGGAAGTGGGAGGGAGGAGGCAGGAGATAGAGAGCAGGCATCACCGTCTACATCTTGTGGAGTCAGATGAGTGGGACAGGGGGCTAGGCCAAAGCGTGACGCTCCTTCCCTCTTTTGTCGGGGTGCCCAGAAGTGGAGCTGCCTCACAAACAACGTTGTTAAATCAGGTACAGACACCTGCCTGCCAGAGGTTGAACAAGCCAGTTTTCAGTTTTTGTAAATACCCTTTTGATGGTTTTCATTGGAAACTGACAAAGAAACATTGTTGGGTAAAATATGAGACACCAACTTGCCTGAATGTTTTGGATATTTCAATGAGCCAGAACAAAAGAGACTAAAGATTTCTTATTCTAAGTAGCTCAGTTAATCCAGATATTTTGTAACCCATCCAAATGGAACCAGCAATGGTAACCCCTCTATATAATGCTGTCACTGTAGTTTGTGATATTGTGATAACAGTTCCATGGATGCTTATAGTCTCTCTTCTAAATTAGCCCTTAGGCTTTACATTAGAGTTATATTTGAAATGTCAACTACTGTTCTGGATGTGCGCATCACTGTATTTCAATTAGTTCTAGTATGTTTCTAAAGCACCAACAACAAGATTATTAACTATTTATAGCTTGAAAAAGTCACTCTTGCATCTGAAATTTCATCTTCCCTTATTGTCATGTAGCGTTTGTCATTTGTCATGTGTCAGTCAGGCGCTTCAGACATCCTGTTCAATACAGCTCCATGTGACAAAGAGATGATGTTTATGAATCAGTGAACAGGCACAGGAGGAAAAAGAGCATTGTGGTATTTGGCACAAGAGCTATGTCCGGGGCAACCTGCACGCAGCTTGTCTTTAGTCTCAACTATAATAGCTGTAACAGAAACAACTTTTACACCACATTTAACCTTGAGATAACTGTCATAGCAGGCTGTCACTTTAGCTCAGCGGGAACAGAGTGAGCAGTGGAAAAAAAACAAACAGTCAATCTTATCAATTCCAGGCACAGTTATATTGGTGTAATGTTGGGGATGTATTGATAGGTGAATGGGCGTTATCAAAGTAACAAACAAACCCATGAAGAAAACCGAAGTTACTCAAGAAAGCTAAACAAAACTGAGCAAAGAGTTTAATTCTGTTGCGCCATCAAACATGGCCAACAGTTATTAGGCAGTGTTTGTCTTTCTTGCTCTCCTGTCTTTTAGTTCTCATTGATTGCTCTCTTCTTTTTTTACTTTCTTTTCTGTCTCTCTTTCTCTCTCACTCAGTGAATCATGGAAATTAAATGGTGGTCCTATTTCTATTTAGCCTCCTAGACCTATGTAAACCTCCCTGTCTGGCAGTCTCAGGTAGCTCCCAGGTGTGTGTGTGTGTGTGTGTGCGCAGGCATGGCATTGAGTCTGCGTTTGTCTATTATTAATTTCCTGTGTGTGTGACTGTGTATGTGATGTGTCAGTTGAGGAAAATTTATAAAATTATATCAAACTTTTTTTGTTCTCATTGCCTTTTCTTGTAAGAAAGGTTGATAATGTGCGTTTAGAAGAAGCTTGTGAGGATCAAACTCTCTGCCTTTTGTGTGTGTGTGTTTTTGTTCTGTGATTGACAGCTGGCACCATCAGAAACAGAATCACTTCTAATCCTCATGCGATAAACAGACAGTAATTTGTCGGAAATGATTTATCCACAGTCGACTGGCTAGCCTCTTTGTTCCCTGGTTCCGTAACACATGAGACTGGGGTTGTCCGGTGCAGTGCAGCCTGGCCCGGGCAGCTGGGTCAGTACCCTGCTCAAAGACGCGTCAGCGGCAGCTCGTGATGCAGCCAAAATGGCGTTTCCTGTTTTCCCTGTCAGGTGCGGCAAATTGCTGACAGCGTTAACTCTCCTTGTTTCTACCTCTCCTCTCCTTTCCATCCTTTCATTTCTGCCTCGCTTTTCTTCCGTTCCTCTCTTTCATTATAAGAGATGTGAGTGGGAAGACCTGTTTCAAGCACCCTGGTTCCAGAAATAAAAGTCATTCATTTTCCCCATGAACAATGCCTCAGCTCACATAGCTGGGAACCTTCTCTGAGTTTGGATGGGCATGAGACTCTCCCTGGTTGATCATCAGCACCGTGTTAATAACTGAGTTACAAAATCAAATAAAAAGGGAAAGGTGCGAGGCTTCGTTCATAAAAAAAATATCCGGTGGGAAATTAACTTCGACTCTAGGGTGCATTTTGGCAGAATAACAATGATCTGCCCTTTAATGGCGGGAGGCTGAAGATTGTAGTGTTAATCTGCGGTTGAGATGATTGGCACATGCTGCATTCACGCAGTATGGGCGGGAATGGGAAGAACAGGAAAAACAAAACTGTATCAGGCTTGGTAGTGATCACAGATTATTCCAGCGTGGTGATCTAGATGTGAACCTTATGGACGTTTAAATTAGCTCAACTTTTTATTTGGAGCTGTTCGTTTATAAGTAAAACCAGATACAAACAAGCAACACACAGCTCCTATAAAATCTGACTGAATTGATTGTGTTTGTGTGAATATTGGATTTTGTTTTGAGTAAATTGCTGGCAGTGGTGCATTACAGTCAGCAGTTTGTTGACGTGTCTGCAGTTATTTTCGCCAAAGAGGACATATTTGTCAGAAATTTATGATATCTCAAAAGGGTTAAAATCGAGCTCATGTGAAACGTTTATTTTTTCCACCTACTTTGATTCGTAGCATTAGCATCAACTTCTTCTCCATCTCCCAACTTCCTTCCTCCTAAACACATCTTCCTTGCTTCCTTCCTTTCTTCTTTGCCTCCCGTGTACCTTTCATTCAGCCTCTCAGCTATTCACGACTGTTTCTTAGTCCTGAACACCAATACTTCAAACACAGAAACCAGAAAAAGTCATCATCCGGTCTCATCATGCATATGTGCCAGATGCATGCAGCGATGTCGATCTTGGGGTCAAAGGTCATCTTCACTTTGGTGGGGTTTGAGAATGCGTTTGTGTGCGCTTTCTGCATATGATCTGCATACAAGGTGGCGTTCAGCTGGGGTACTCTGCAGTCTATTGGACCTATATTGTCCCAGTATTAGTCTAAGTCAGAGCTTGGCCCTATATGTCTGTCATAGTGTGAATAAATCATACAGAGACTGTCCCCAGGGGGACCGGAGGCTGTGCTGTAAATAAAGGGCATTTGTCTGCTACTTCTATACATATAATTAATAAGCAATGTGGAAAAGATCTCCTCTTGTTTTAATTAGTCTGAGACAGAAAAACCTGTATGCCTGTCTGGTCCTCCTAAACACTTTAATTGCTTAGTCTGTTTATGTAGTTTAAAAAACAGTGTCCTGTTTTCATTAATTAATCTACATCGGAGGAAGTTGGCATTAGGTTGTCTAGTATTCAAAATGTTCACATTTACATCTCATTATGTTGAAGAAAAGAAGACTAGAAAGTGTCTTGGCTTTTGTTAATTAGTCTAGAACAGTCATGATTTTGCTGTCTAGTGTTTAGAAGATATAGTGTCATCTTTTACTGTGGAATAGATTTAACATATGCTAAGGGGCGATATGTTTAATGTCCTTTAAATAAGCTTTTGTCACTGAATTTCAAAAATACCTTTAGTTTTAAATATTGTAGGTCTTAAAATGTCAACACTGTCATCAGTAATGAAAAAGGTCTGATGTATTTAAGTCACTCTAACAACTGCAAGTTTTATCTGCTTTTATGAGACTGAGGTGTTTTTTTAATGTCAGTGTGATGTTAAAAAAAGGTGTATCCGTGCCTAGTCTGAGCCTGGGTACATAGCGTGTTTTCATTATTTAGTCAGAACAGATAAGTTGCTGTTGTGTCTAGTCTACAAACAGCGATGTGTCATTAGTGTAATTTTTGCTTTCTTTAACCACTCAGCTGTTAAGATATCCATTGTAATCTGCAGTCTATGATATGGTCTTTCATAGATTAGTCTAAACCAGAATGTGTTTCCTGTATAATTTGTGGTGTGACATGGAAAATAAACAGTCTTTCATGAAATAGTCTGAACAAAACATAAGAGGATGTTTATCTTCTAGAAGTAACTGGATGAACAATTCTTGAAAGAAAAGGAATTTGAAGGCGGAGTATTTATTTCTAACAACTGAAGTTGTTTATTTACAATTAACATTTAATACCTACCGTTTTAGTTATTTAGCTGTTATTGACTGTCTTTATTTTCCCTGAAGGACCATCTATTTGACTTTTAATTAAGTGAATGTATTGTTTTATATCACCATGAAATAGCGGTTATTTTTAGATTATACCTCTCAAAATATAGCCTTTGGGAATAGAAGCAATTTCTACATGTCTGAACAGATCTACAGGAGTAGATCAGTCCACACACACACGTATGTGTAACATATACTTTCCATTACAACAATTCAAATATTCATATATGTATGCAAATGCTTGGTGTGTGGATGGGGGATTTTTGCATATAAACTAGTTGCTGTGCATCTGCAGAGAGGAGGGTGAAGTGGGGCAGTCTGGGTGTCTGGGAGGCAAAGGTCAAGGTCAGGTCAGTAGGAGGCAAGGAGGGAGGGGTGAAAGGTTCATTGTCTAAAATGGGGTCTAGTTTTGGAAGTGTGTGTGTGTCTCGTGTCTCTGTGTTTCAACACAGTTTCGTCTCATTGTTTTCAATATTCTTCATTTCATTAAGTTGAGTTGATTATCGTTGTTTGTATATAAACAACAACACTCTCTCTAATCCGCAAAATGTGACCCTCGTTTTAAACCTGCACTCACTGAATTTGTCAGTTGCATTGATTAACTCCATTTCATTCATTGTTTTATAGAGTGCGATATATTTAGGAATTAATAGTAGTAATGTGTGTGTGTGTGTGTGTATGAGGCATTAATGAAGTGTACTGATTGATTTGTTACTTCAAGAGTAATCAAAGCATTACCTGACAGTGCTGTAAGTACTGACAGCTGATTAGCTAATACTATCATCAGTTGGTGACTGACTGTAGGGATGTTGTAAAATTATCAGACAAACAAGAGCTAGAAACCTTTGTTCATACCTAAGTTCAGGAAACATATTTTTAGCCCTTTTTCATGCAGCAAAATAGGTTTACAGTATTTTCTGATTTAAAACAAATATGACAAAAATAACTAAACAAACTTAATAATCTGACCAGACATTAAGTACAGACTTTTGATACTTAATTTATATCTTAGGGTGAATAATATTAAGGAAACACTTAAATTAATCCCACCAGCCTTTAGCTTTTACTGGCAGTATATAAACATATTTTATAACACACACTATAATGTAGTTATGCATTAGATATACGTATTTATTGATGTATTTGTCAACTACAACTCCTATGAGCACCCATAAGTGGAGAGCTGAATGAATGACAATATAGCAGACATGGATTTAATAATATATATCTTCATAGCATCAATAAACACTTTAATATGTGGTTTTACTAATGAAGTTCAGTACTGATGCTTACGTTTTAATGCTGGGCTCCTGGACTAGATGACGTGCATGATTGTACATTGTGTCAGAGAAGCTGATTTTCACCGACTATGCAGAGTCACAGGAGTAATGTTGACATGTTCCTGACACAGTGTACAGATACTGTATGTTGTCCTGCTACCTGACATCATGGTGTGTCACAAGCTGTGTGTGATGTAGTTTTCCCGCAGACTCCGCTGGTGAGACAGTGGAAGCCGAGATGTCGTGCAGTCAGTCAGTCTGGTCCTCCTGACTGATCCAGACCTGAGTCTGAACAATAGACACTTCAGTCTGCAAAACGCACACACTCTCAACCCCCACACGCGGCATGAGCGTCCATGACCGTGGAAGCGACCCCCAACACGCCTGCGCTCAAACACACACACACAGCAGACTTGTCGGGGAGGACTGTGTCTACTCATACGCCCTCTGGCCCTAGAAACAGCTGGGACCATAATTTACTTTCAAACACACACACACACAGGTGACACGCAGCTCCGCCTTTTGTTTATATTAGTAATAATTATCATTATACATTCAACTATTCAAACACACAGGCGTGATGCGCAACAATTCTTATTTTTAAACACCCAGCTCAACTGATCAAGCTCCAATAAGCGACAAGCCTCCTCTGATTACCACAAACACACAGACACACAGGGGCTAGACTACAGTGTCTAGACAAAGCAACAGGCTAGAAACACGTACACAGACCCTGTTGTCAGCACACATGCACAGAAAAGATGTGATTTTTAAAAGGTGAGAGAAAATAAAAGTACATATGCTTATAAAATAACATTTGGTTACAGTTATGCTAAGTTACATAGTTTGTGACATTTCTTGAGCTGTCGTGAATTAAATCCACACTAAAACCCTATTTGGACAAGATTAAAATTACAGGGGAGGTGGGGAATATTCATACGCTCTCTGTAATTTAACTCATCCTGGACAAATTTTAACCATTGGGAAATTAGAAGATATAGTCCACATGATAGGCATTGGATATTCAGCAGGAGACAAAGCCAAAAGAAGACAAAAGCCTGCTCCTAGGGGAGGATTGAAGTGGAGGCAAAGATACTGCATGGGGTGACTTTGGTTAAATGTATTCCTCCTCTGAGTCATAACTCAGTCAAATATTAACACACGGACATGACACATATTGACATTGATGTCATTCATTTGACTTCCTGAAGATATCTTTATCTTTGATGACTGGCGAGAATAAATAGATACACCCTTTAGATGGCCCAGAACAAGTATTTATGTATTCAGCTGGTTTGTGCTTTCCATCTACACTGTAATGTGTGTGTTTTTGCCTGAAATCGCACAATCTTTCTGATGTGGGTAATTTGATTGAATCTCCACTTCTACACAAAATATGGACAAAAGCAACTGTTAGCTGGCAAATTCTTCAAGTTGAACAACCATGTGGTTGCTTATTCTACCCTCACACACAACCTATAGGATCGTACAGTGGCAGGTGTACGGCCTTTGTTGTCATAGTAACAGTTTGGGTTAAAATAGGTACTTCCTTGGATGTTTTGTTGTTATGGTTTCAATAATAAACATGTGGTTAAGGTTGTGGTTAAATAGATCAGCATTGATTACTCCATTGATGAAATGAACGCCAATTATCATTGATCGAATCTGAATTGTGTTATTGCGGTTTGTGCTTTGAAAACATTTTCTTTTTCTGGCCTATAGAGAGAGTAGCACCTTCCTGTTATCACATCAGACTTTAATTGTTCTACCACCTGTTGCTTTGGGCACATTGTGATCCAGTTGAACCACAAGGAGCTATAGAAGAGAAAAACTTTATTTTTGGGGTATGAAAAGAATTTAAAGTGAAAGCAGGAACTTCTAAAGAGAGAAGTAGTTGTTCTCCTTTCCGTCAAAACAGGACAGTGGATGAGTCTTACAGATTGCGCCAGAAAAAAAGCTCCCATCGCACCTGGGTTGACAGATTCTTGGCAACATCGAACACAATCGCTGCTGCGCATTGTGTCAGCAACCTCACACCTCGTTCAGTGTGGAATTGCCGCCAGCTATTTTTTAATATATGGGGCCGCATTGTTTTGTGCTTGAGGAGGAACAGGCCAGTTTCCCAGCTTGTTTGCCATCCATCCATTAAGCCGTCATTTAGCAGACCCACTTATGGTAAACATTTCGGACACTTCAGATGCTGCAGAGTTGACAACTTAAGTCACTAGCCATTGTGAGCTTAAGTGCATGAAGTCACTTTGATCCCTCACACACAGAAATTGAATAAGAAACAGAATTTCCAGGTATTGTCTTTTGGGTTTTACCCAGCGTCAAGACCTTTTCAACAAACAGAAATTCATAAAGATGAGCAGAAAACAGTTAATGTTTCCCTTTTTGGCTACACTACTTTAACCATTTCTCTCTTCTTTTTCAAAACTTTCCTTGCTAAACTTTTCATTTGAATGGCTTTGTCACTATGATGTTTGGGTTTCTATAGGCGTATGTTTTGTCTAAGTGAGGTTATCTCTACTCTCACACACACACGTAAGCGACACAAAGCAAAGGCAAGTTGATTGATTCCTTGCGGAGGATAAAAGTGAGGATCTGGGCTGATTGAGGCGAGTCTGAGGAAGAAAGGTGCTTTCAAAGCCAGGTGTTTCTAATGTTTACTGTTGGCCGCTAGGCTGCTCTTGTGAGGCAGGTGAGAACTGATCTCTTGCTCAGCAGCAACTAGACAGTGCAAAGAGGGCTTATTAAAAGCAGTTATGTTTGTGTTGTTGGTTTTAGTTTCTGAGAGCAGCAGGTAGGGTTGAGGATGTGAACGTATATTAAACCGTTGTGTAGAAATGTGGAATTAAGTGTATTATGACAGATTACTTAATGCTGTTTGCCTTTTATTAAGCTCTGCTGTTTGACATAAAAATGAAACCAGCTCCACTTGTGACACCTCTTTATATATTACAACCACAGTGTGGATGTGATGTGATATTATAAAACAGTTAAGCAGACATTTTTCCTTCTGCAGGTTATTTCATTTCAAAGATTTTCTGAGATGGAAATGGTGGAGACTGTACAGGACCCATGACATTAATCTAGTAAGAATCTGAGAAATTAATCACCTTAGCTAAAATAAACCTAAAGTAGACTAGCGGTGACAAAATACAGACTGTGGACTGATAGCAATACACTGTGTAATTTAAGCTGCATTAATTGATTGTTTTGCCACCCGGAGAAACAGAATATAAAGCCCACAAATGCATACCTCAGACCTACCTGATAATGTATTTATGGCTAAAGAATTAACTGTGAACATTTACATGGCAATTTCAGATGTCTGTGTCACTAGTGAATATTATAACATTCACTCTCCTTTTTAAGCCTGCTATAAGTCTCTAACTTTGTCTGTCTGCAGTTTGATGCTGGATGTGTAGTGTACAGTGGGGTTTTTAAGAGCTTTGGTCCTGAAAACAGCTTCAAAAGTATGAGTTATAAGTAAAAGCTTTGTAAAGGCTGCAGAAGTACGTGATGAAATCTCTCAATGCTGAAGTCACGCTAACTAGAATCAATAGAATGAGTAAAGTTGAACTAGCAGAAAAAGACAAACAGCGGCCTGTCATTCTCATGAAATCATAATTTCTCTCCAAGCGTCTACATGTCATTTGATTCATTGATGATATAGAGTTAAGTAGAAACTTTGAGTAGGCGAGCTCAGTGAAAAGCAGCCTGTTGAATCACATGACACACTCCTGGGTGCATCTGTAGATGTCCGTGCAAGTCATTAGCATTGACTAGCATCGATATAACTTCCACACATTCCCACAAAGTTTATACTAGATGTGTTTTCAGTTCATTCATTGTTTATCGGTGTAGGTAATTTCCCAGACACACACACACACACACACACAAACACGCTTACAGGGTCAGACAGACATTCCAAGTGTTTGAACATTTGTTATGTCTAGCCAAGAATGTGTTTGTGTGTTTGTCATGTTTTTGTGTGTTTGTGTGTGTGTGTGTGTGTGTGTGTGTGTGTAGGTAAGGACGGCTGAGCTGGTTTGGCTTGGCAGCAAAACACTGTTTGGTTGAGGACAGCATGTCTGGCTCACACACACACACACACACACAGCGATACCCACAGCCCTTTCCCCGTCCCTTTGCAGGTTTCGTCTCACTCGCCTCTTGCTTCCTTATCTATACACCCTAGAGTTTATTAGCTGGTTTTGTCTTTGAATATTTGTTTTGACTCAGTTCTCCTTCATAATGTTCTCAACTGTCATAAAATGCCTTCAGTGATCATGAAGAAGAAAAGGAAGAGTTCTTGCAGGTCCTTTGTTCTGCAGCACATTCTGGCTCAGTTATGAGTCGTATTAAGACCTTCAACTACAGTTTGGGACACTGGTATTAAAATATTGGCTGGTTTTTAGGCAGCCAGTTCTGCACAAATGGTTTATGACAGAGATGCTTGACTGACTGTGAAGTGTATAGATAAAAAATAAATGTACAGTTTGCTTTGTTCTTGCAGTTCTTGCAGATTTTAAAATAATTAACAGGTAGGTAAATTCTCTAACAAATGTACTCATTGCAGTTTTCCAATTATATAATAAATTGAATCCCATGGCTAAACTGATAGCTAGCTACACCAACTAATAGCATCTAACCAACAAATCAACCTGATATCAACTCTAGAAGATGAGAATCCGCTGGTCATACTATATTCAATCTTGATAAACAAGAACAAAGCCAGCGCAGAAACAGTAGTATAGTAGAGCATTGATTAATTGATTATATGTTTGAAAATAATTAGTAACTAATATAATGACAATACAAACAGTATTTGACACTTAAACTTCTCAAATAGAATATTTTTTCTCTCGTGTTACATTGGTAACTGTGTTTTTGGACGGTTTATTTGAGTAGATATGTGACAATACAACCTTGAGAATCTAGAAAATTACTCACTATTTTCAGTTTGATAGATTCATTGCTAAAGTTGAGAAGCAATTGGTGGAGTAATTGGTAATGACTTCATTAGTTGCAGCCCTATTAAGATAGGACTAAAAAAAAAAAAAAAATATATATATATATATATATATATATATATATATACATATAAAATATATTTGCTCAAAGGCACTGGCAGCCTTGACACTGTAGGCAGCAGGGACTGAATCAGCATTTTACTGTGACTACGTATAAACTGATGCACTGTGAATGTATGCGTGTCTGTACAAATACGCAGTGCGAACTGTGTAATTACTATATCTAGTGTCACATTGGATCAAGTGATACCTCTCACAAACACACACACACACACACACACAGCCCACTGCATGCAGCCTACCCTCTGCGACTCTGTCTGACTTCCTCTCTCTTTCACATTTCAAATGTGACAACAGTGTGTGTGTGCTATTGTTTGTACAGGTCTGACTGTGTGTGTGAGTGTGTTTGTGTACAATAAGACTGTGTCTGTGCATGTGTGTGTGTGTGTGTGTGAAGTTGCAAGACGACAGGGTAGTCCCCAACTCCTTCTGGCCTAAATTATAATAGAGACACACACACACACACTCCCACAGGCCAGACAAGCTGGCTGATAATGAGGTTTGATTTTCCTTATGTTTCAGACAGAGATGCTCTGCCAGGTCAGCTAGTACACAGAGGAGCTATGTGTTTGTCTGTCTCTGTGTGTGTGTGTGTGTCACGAGGTCAGTGTGGTGATTTCTGGTCCCACTTGGCAGGACTTCCATTACTCTCACTTTTTCCATTATTAAACATTAATAGCTTTGTACATGTGTGTGTGTTACGTTTACAGCACTAAATTTCATTTGCTTTTGTCTGTGTTTCCATTTACTGGTTCTGATGTCAGCACACTCAGACTTCTATTTAATTTTTATTTATTTTATTCATTTGTGTTAAGGCATGGGCCGGACTACTGTTTGTGGTTACAGTTAAAACCAAATAACACATTTTAAAAACATTTAAAACTAACTCTCTCCCTGGTGTTATTGTCCTCCTGACTGAGTTATAGGTGGGACCAGACCAGACTGCATTATGAATTTTATATCACTTTTGTAATGGTTTCTGTTTTATTTCTGTAGAGAAATGCATTTAGATGCAGCACCCGCCCTAATCACCCTTAGTCATGTTCTCAAAGTGAGGAAAAGTTACAACACAAATGAAGCTTGACTGATTTTTTCTTTTTGCTAAATGATAGAGCAGATCGGGCAGATGTTATTGTCTATCTGTCCCTTATAGTCGACATTTCTTTTATGTCACCAGTGCTGGAATGATGAAATTACAGCTTTCAAGCGTCAAGAAACGGCACATAAGCATCCAGACGGTGCCAGACAGAGGTACTATGATAAATACAAAGGTCCACCGCATTTGGTGAAATGCATACCAGCTAACACTCACGACAAAGTGCAGTTTTTTTGTATTTCATTTTATTTCAGCTAAAACCAACTTCACAATTCACCTCAGCAAACAGATAAAGAAACCCTGAAAATAAAGTAAGACATTAAGTATTATTTTGCCATGAAATTTCTTTGTACAATTACATTATTCTGATGAGTTAGCATATAAAGAGATTAGACAATTACTGAATTAAGTAGTGTCCTTCAATATAATGTAAAAACAACTCGTTAAAACCTCTTTTTTTTAAGCAAATGTACAGTAAACATCTTGTGTATCAATTTGTGTGTAAAAAATGTGCAGTCAGGGGACTATTAAAGGTAAAGTAAAGAAAAGTAATTTAAGACAGCATGGCTTACAGCTATACAGCAGACTGTGAAGCTTGAAGTGACTCAATCAGCTGTTCATCCATGTTTTCCTTTGCAAGTGTGTTGCTCCTTCAAACAATGAATCACAGGCAGCCTTGATTGGAGGCGGAGTAACGGGATCAAAACTGTGACCTTCACAGTGACAGGATATTCATTTTAATACTGTAGACTCAGCTCTACTCAGTAGTGGAAAATTACTCCTACAGTGAACAATACACTGAAATTCAATCTGATTCTAGTCATGTACTAAACATATCTTTTTATAACTTTGTCTTTCGTAATTATATTATTTATACATTAAGGAAAAGTCATTTCTTCTTGTGACTGAGGTTATTATGTAAGTTTACAAGTTTTAAAATCTGGTTTAGAGAAACATATTAAACAACGTACATATTTCTGATAATGATCTGTTTCACAAGCTGTTTCTTGTTTCTTATCCAACATGGCTGACATATAAGCTGATATGTTAATATATCAGCTCTAATCTTAATTGTTTATATGATAGCCACAGATGTGAGGAGATAATGGTAATAAACATGCAGGTGCATACTCATATTATCAGCTCTACTGATAACAGAGCATCTGAAAGAACCTTTGCTTGCATAAACAAAGCGAAAGGAAGGCAGTGTTGTACTGTGCTCTGCAGGTGAATGAGCGAGCTAAACCATGGCTGAGCTGTATTGTTGGCTTCCTGGACATTATTACAATGTGAGCTCAGATGGGTGGATCAGTGTTGAGTGATCAGTTCCAAAAGAAATCAATATTTCAAAGGCTATTTGGTCTCCATCTCCTCTGAATTTTAGTTGGTAGTAAACTGGCCCTGTAATATTATTTGGGCACGGTGGTAAATAGTTTCTGTGGCTGTATGCTTTCAGATATTTAGTCTACTCTGGTTCAAACTTCCAACTCCTGACTTTAAAATTGTTTTACTTTATTATTGTCTTTTTCCCTCCTTTGTGCCAGAGGTCACGGGTCACAAGTGCAGCACCCCTGGCTGTCTTGTGCAGTCTCGTGGTGAGGAATGTTTGGTGGGCTCATGGTCATGACCTCTAGCCATTAGGCGTTAGCATAGCTAAGCGTTCCAGATGGGACTCACGGTTTAGCATGGGAGTTCCCTGGATTATCATTTGAACTAATGCTCAGCTCCTCTCCTCCCTCTGCTGATCTACTCCATTTATACCCTCTTCTACTCCACTTTACATCATCTCTGCCATTGGTTTCCTATATTACTTTATATTCTCCCCTACCATCCTTTCATTTCTTCTTCTCTATACTCCTCTTGTATCTCTTTTTATTTGCTCTATTGTATTTATTTTCCCCTATTTTATACCTTGCAACCTTTGAACATTCAAGTTAAGCCAGTTGGTTTGCAGAAATCCTGGAGATGAGAACTTCACTGGTATAAAAATTACAATTTAAAATGACGATTTCTTCCCCTGCACCTTTCACGTTTAAAAAATATTTATGCGTTATTACAGGACTGTGTGATATGGCTGAACTAGCGTGACAAACTGTATAAATAACAGAACACTAAAATAGCCTGTGTTAGAAAGGAATTTACATATCATGGGTGATTCAATGTCCCAGTCTGCAAATCGGCATTGGTAGGCGATGTATGACTACTGCCAGGAAGTTTGTCACACACAGTTTGGATAGAGTCAACTCCAGTATCTCATAAATCAATAAGCGGGATGGTTTGTGGAAATAAAATTTTTCATCCATGATCCAGTGCTTTGATTTTTCAGGTGTTTCTGTCACGTGAATTTGACAAAAACAGACATTCACATTTTAGTTGTTTATCTATGGGCGTTTCTCTTTCATTTTCCAATCAAAAAATCTTTTATGGTTATTCACTGTGTCCAGGCGTATTTGAAGCGATGCAAGCGTGTTATTTGAAGGTAAGTGTTTGTTTTCGGGCGGTGAGTCGGAGGAGGAGACTGATAGAAAGATGAGAGGATGACAGCCCCCTCAACCACCTGGCTTGCTTTACCTCCCCAGACACACAGACACACACCATGAACACACGGCGTACACCTCTCTCCATTTCCCACTATTAAAATTCCAGCAGTGGGAGTTTACGTGGATAAAGTTCCACACTTGTTGACTGCACCATGGCCGTGGCATCCAAAGTGTCAATGGAGGTGTGTGTGTGTGTGTGTGTGTGAGTGCATGTGTGTGTGTGGTGGTGTTTGTGTGTGCACCCCTTTCACCCCTGTAGCCTTTCTCATGGGGTGTGACAGGTGCCTGACCTGTCTCTCTCACACACACAACCACACACACTCACACCGCACTCACACACACACACACACACACACACACACACACAAACACACACACACACAGCTGTCTGTACTATTTCTGACTTCTACAGACTGTCAAGTCATCAAAGACCGAGAGGGAGGGAGAGGATGTAAAACTTCTCTCTCTCTTCCTGCCTTTTCTCCTTCCCTTCTTCTCTTTCATCACCCAAGTTTTTCTTTCTCTCCTTCTCCTTCTCCCCTTTCTCCTCTGTCACTCCAATATAAAACTTTCTTTTCTGTCCTTCCTTACTCGATCATTTCCTTCCCTTTCTTTCTGCTTCTTTGCATCCTTCTCTCAGCCGTCTCTTGTTCTCTTGCTCCTCTCTCTCATGTCTACCCTTTCTTTTATCCTTTCCTTCCTTCCTTTTCCTCCCTCCTCACCATCCTTTCTCCCCTTTCCTTTCCAACTACTTTCCATTCTTTTCTCGCCCTCCTTCCTCCCACAATGTTGCTGCTTCCTTCCAGTCTTATCTGCTCGTCCTCTCTCTCCTGCCCTCATGTCTCTGGTCACCCCTCCTCTGTTATACAGCCTCACCCACCCCGTCCTCCTCGCCCCACTCTGTCTGTCACCATATACGGGCCGTAAAACAATGACCGCCGGGCCTTTGGCTGAATGCAGGAGGAGGTGGGGGAGGGAGGCAGATGAGCGGAGCAGGCGGTGACAAATGAGCTAATTGCTTTAGATTAACCATGAAGTGTCTGCCTGCCTGCCAGGCTTACAGCCTCCTCCTGTCTAGACAACAGCACAGAGGGAGGGAAGAGATCAGCAGTCTCTCTCATGCAACATGACCAGGAAGTGAAAATATTTTAATAGTTTGTTTTTTTTGTTGCTGTTGTTGTTGTTTGCTTCGAAGTTGCACAAGGAGACTTGTGAAGAACTGAGGAAGTACTGTATAACTTCAGCGCTGACAGATCATGTCAGTTAAGGTCAGAAATCTGCCTGCAGCAGGAGCATGTTTGCTGGAGGGATACTGCAGCGATTTAGTATTGTACTTAGATAAAGCTGGGGACTCACAGATTTTAAAAAGTTGAAATTGATGCAGCAGAGGCAGAGGCATCCTGACTTTTATTTCCAATTATAGGTCAAACTCCAAAAACTCTACATGCTACATTTCCCATACTGCAACCTGATAGCAATGCTGAGGTAGAGCAGAGGGCTCTCTGTGTAATCTGTCGTCTTCAAGTTGAGTGGTAAAATTGTTGTAGTATCCCTTTAACTTGGCCGGTCACTAAGTCACTAAGTCATAACCAGGCGAGGATCTGGTGAGTCAGTCCATCATCAGTCCTGAGTGTTGGTGACTGACTTTTCTTCCCAGTGAACAAACCAACAGCAGATTCAATAGTGAGGAAAGAGTCCACGAGCCTCATTTAGAAGAAATGTTCTTCTTTTTCTGTGACTGCTTGTCTTCGCTGGCGGTCGCCTTGTGGAAATTTGAAACAACGTGTAAAATTGTCTTTGGTCTTTAAAAACACAACAAGACAGTTGAGGACATTAAAAAACAGCAAACAACATGCGTTTGAAAGACATAGATGCAGTCAGGCCCGTAGCCACTTCTGAGCACTGATTTTTTTTTCCATAAGAAATTCGGACGTCTGAAGTGCCAGTTAAATTTTACCAGAACTGAAACAACTACGAAAATAATTTGCCAACTATTTTCGTAATTAATTAATTTTTCTAGCAAGAATGACAAACATTCCCTTGTTCTACTGTCACGATTGTGAAGATTGGACCCAACAGTTAATTGGATAATAATTACTAATCATTTAATCTAGTAAGTAATTGACAGATTGATCAATAATTAAAATAACCGATAGTTGAACCCCCTGCATTTTAAAAGGCGGCGTTTTAAAAGATGAAAACCCGGGGTTTTAACACTCACTGTGCTTAAATTCGACAGTTTGTAGGCCAAAATTAATAAATAACAGAATTTATTCCTGGCAGAGCAGAGCAAAGTCTTTGAAAAGAGCTTTTAGACCATCATATACAGAAACTCTGCGACGTGATGAATAAAACATTCGCAAAAAAGAAAAAAATTATAATAATAGAACAGTTGAATAAAGTAAATGTGGAAAAATAAACAAATAAATAGAGAAGGTCTTTATTATCTGGGGGGGTGGAGGAGCTGCTCTGACTTATAAACTCAGTGTTTCTGGATGCAGTGGAGGCTGAGTGCAAAATATAGATGAAGAAGAAAAGCATAAGAAAGATATGCATTCACTAATGTGTTTGCATTTGGCAGAAACAACTCGCCGTGCGCATTTCTGGTGTTAAAATGTGACAGATTCAGACCCGGTAACCCTGAGGGCTGTTTGGTTTTTTGTTTCAGCGCCATATCACACATATGAACATGTAGCTGAGATGTAGGAGTGTGTTTGTGAAGCCACTGTGAGTTACCCAGGAACCCATTTTCTGCATACCTAAGATCCAGTTTTATTGTGCATCTTCAGTGAAGCATGTTTTGGCCTAAAGGATGTTTTTCACCGGTGCATTTGCACAGCACATTTGCTTTAAAAATGAGGGAGAGAAAATTGAGGGGGAATTGTGGAGAAAAAAAAACAGTACATTTGCATTTTTAAATGTGTATTTTGAATCTTAGCAAAAAAAAAAAAGAGTGGAAATGTGAGAACATGGTCTAAATATTACACTAAAATATATTTTTGTTTTTTTTCTGCTTGGCTAAAGTGGAAAAACTGGTGTATCGATATTATTATGTAATCTTGTAAATTCACTGACAATGTGCAGAACATCTGGATGGAAACATAACATGAGAAAATGATTTCCCCTGTTAGTATGCAGAATGGAAGGAGTGAGGTAAGGGAGGGATCAGAGACAAGAGGAAGTGAAAGGGAAGGAAGACACAATAGAGAGGGAGAGAGAGAGAGAGCATGAAAAATAAGAGACAAGACAAGAGAGAGGAGGGAGGAGGAGGTCTGCTGACCGACCCGCTGACCTCCCCATTTGGGAGCTGACAAATTGCACTGCAGGCTGACACACACACATGGTCAGCTGGTCTGACGGAGCATGTTTTTATAGCAACACCAAGTATTTTTCTATGAATTATGACTCATCACATCAGAGGAGCTGAATGGAAAAGCAGCTAATTTTTATTACATTTTCTCAGTACTGCAACAAACCTGTCACACTAATAACTGAGATGATAATAGTTAAATGGTGTAAAATAAAAAATGCAATGAAAGGGGTTCATGTTATAACTAAATACAGTACTTAGTTGTATATATGCTGCTAATGAATGCTACATAGAGGGGAACAAGGTAAGAGTGAGAAAGGAAAGGAAAGGAGAAAGGAGGGAGAGGAGAGTTGTGGGAGTGATCTGGCTGAAAGACAGAGTTCAGCACCAGCTGACAGAACAGAGAGACAGACAAGCTGTCAGCAGGCAGAGTGCCCACACACACAAACACACACACACAGTGTAGGTCTGGGTGGCTTCACACAGATGGCGTCGTTGGCATTGCAGTGTGTTTAAGTGTCTGTCTGTTCCTTTTTGCCTTTTACAGTGACAACAGTTCTCTTTATGAAGCAGAGGAATGTGTCTGTTTACATTTCATTATTTCAGTCTGTGTGTTTATGTTTCTTCATGTGTGTGTTACCGCACGTCATTTACCATCGCAGGTTTGGCCTCCGTCTCTCCTTCACTTCATTCATTTGTGGAAATCATGTGACTTTCTGATGAAGTCAGTAACTGTGGGATTGTCGTACATACTGAGTGTCTGCATGTACATGTAGCAGGTGGCATGCTAACATGTATTACAGTAAAATATGATAAATGATATTAACATAAACCTAATCAATCCCCTATTGCTGACTTCATTACTGATTTGACGTCTGCTTATTTGCGTTATATTGTACATACTAGACTGTATACATCATTTTTTCAGTGGTCACACTGATATACACTGATGCACACATCGATAATGCAGAATAGTTTCACGTGGACATGATTTGCAGTGAACAAGGTCGACCATATTGAATCTAAAAAGATAAAAACAACAATGTTGCAGTCTTCACTGCTGTTATCCCTTCTCCCTCATGTCTCATACATGCATACATTTCTTTATTGACAGAGGACAACAGCTGTAAATGACAGTCACCAAAATGTGTCGAAACATACAAAAATGTAATGAGAAACTTCTCTGTTCTTGATCGATGTGATCAGTACATTCCAGTCTCTTATCGTACACACAGCAAAAATGAAAACAAAATGTTCCTCCATGCAGTACGTCGCATATTTAGGAACTTATTGGCAAAAAATAGTGTTTTAGAAGCAGAGAAGACACTCAGAAGATTCCCTTTAAAAAAACAGGCTCATATTCTCTGTAACGTTTTACCAGTTTCGTACATAAAACATAAAACTCTCACTTCCTTAGAGCTGCTACAAATAGTGATTTTCTTATATTTGATGTACTTCTTGTAGCCATAGTGATTTAATGAAGCAATGTAACAGTGATCTGCTGGGAAACCTGGAGGATTCTGTTGTTTGAGCAGATACATTTTTTGAGTTTATTGTTTTAAATTCCTTAATTTTTTCACATATGAGAAGTTCAAGCTTCAAGCTCTGCTCCCCCCTTTCCCATCCCCTGTCTCATTCTCTCTTTCTCTCTCATCATTATTCTGTCCATCCCTCTGACCCATCTGTCTCTCCCAGACGCTCCCACCACTCCCCCTCTTTTTCTCTCCCCCCGTCCCTCACATTGACCCCTTTTGTTCACAGCTATTGGGTGGTGGTGGTGGTGGTGGTGGTAGTAGCCAGAGGGGGGCTGGGTCTAGTCAGCTGTTTCCTCAATATGTGTGAGTGTGTCTGGACAGTGTGGGAATGTGTGTGAGAAAAAGTTGCAGACAAAGCTTGGTCAAGGCTCAGAGTGTGTGTGTCACCCGGTGAGGACACACACACACACATGGTGTCGCAGCATCCACAGGACATGTAGTTTGGGAGTTTCTCTGCAGCAGTGGAGTTTTGTTTTAGTTTCTTTTAGTTTTGTTATTTTTAGTTTAACTTGAACTCAACCATCTCTGGAAATACCTTGGCTTTATAATCACTGGAATATAAACATCTACAGTCTTGAGCAAAGATCTTACAGAGTGACGAGACTATGCAGCCTTCATCAGGGAGTCACAACCATGACAACTGTGTTCAGACACAACTCTGTGGTGAGTTTTCTCATCTCTGCTTTCAGAGAACAAAATCCATCAGTGATCAATTAGCACATTAAGTCTCAGATTTCTTTCCTCTGTCTGTTGATTTGTTTTTTTTCTGGATGTTGTTGCCGCTAGAAGTTGGGAAAATGATGTTTCTTGCCATTAACTGGCTCCAGCTTCTCAAATGTGTCAATTTGCTGCTTTTCTCTTAAGAAAGAACAAGTAATCTGAATACATCACTCTTGCTGGGTTGCCTAAATTGTGAAGTTCCCTTTGACCGGTGTTGTTCATGCGTTTTATTTAATGATAATGCAGTCATAAATGTTGGTTAACCATTAATAAATGCTCATTGACTTCTGTGGTAAATGTATAGTACATCATTGATTTAGGGTTTTTACAACAATCCAGGAAGTCTGCTGTTGTGAATGTTTAGAAAAGTTGTTTAAAAATTTGATTTTGGACCAAATTCTCTGAGATAAGTCTTCAAACAGCTCATTGTGGGGGGGTGTCAAGTCAAACTATTGGTTTTATTGATAAATACTAAGTCTGTTATCACTGGTTATAGATCAGTTATGAGCCAATTTTTTAATTTGAATGCCCCTTATCAAAGAAGCGGTACCTGACTTAACAGAAAATGCACTATATTATCATATATGTATCAGTATTGTGTTATAAAATCACGTAGGATTTTATCATTGCCCACTTTTAGTCTTGACTGGATGAAATTGATGTTTGGGCTGTAGTTCTGCTGAAAGAGTCAAATCAGCAAAATTGATTTACATGTCAAGGATCGAGCCACCATATGTAGTTCTCCTCTGAAACTGGAATAGTAAAACCGTGAAGTTGGCTTTCAACCAGCCGTCATTCAGCGGTCGTCTGCTCTGTGAATCAGCAGCAGAGGCTGGTTGAACTCTGAGTAACACGTCAGGTTTGGTCAAACAGGAATGTGACTGTGCTGCTGTACTGCAGAAAAACTTTATTGGTGCTGAGTTAAAGCACCAAAAATGTGGGTTTCCACCCGGTTTCACAGACTCTTGAGTTTATCGAGGTTACTGCACAGGACGGTGCACAAGTGGTTTCACTTAAAAACCACAAAACTAACTGGTTTTAACCCACTTGTCTTAAACAGTCGAATTCTCTGTGGATGTTTGTTTTGGTGGTGAACTCAGCCACATCAAGCTTTGAGGTTTCAGAGGAGTTACTGGTTTAACAGGTTAAAGTTTCATGACAAACACACCTGAATGGTTAAGTTAATTAAAGGTTGTGAGTGAGTTATAGGAGTGACTGTGTCTGTGTCTCCTCATGGCTGTGTAAAGGTTAGCTGGTCAGAGGAACATGAGAGCACTGGGAGGACTGGTGTGAACTTAGTAAAAAAACAGTCTGTAGTCTAGTGTTTATATGTGTGTGTGTGTGTTGTCTGCAGGTCCACAAGCTACTTTATGTTCCCCTGTCTGACTTGGCCCTGACCTCTGTCTGCTCCCTGTGAAAAAAAAAAAAAAGTGTGAGAAAAATGCTCAGTTTGTGCGTTAGTCTGTGTCTATGTGTGTGTTAATGTGTGTGTTTCTGTGTCTGTGTCTGTGTGTGTGTTAGTGTGTGTGTGTGTCTGTGTGTGCTTGTGTGCACGGGGGGTTTGAGCAGACTGTCTCTAAACAAAGCTTCCCCTGTCTGTCTGTCTGGTCTAGTCTGGCTGTGTGTGTGTGTGTGTGTATGTATATGTGTGTGTGTGTGTGTGTGTGTGTGTGTGTGTGTGTGTGTGAATGTGTATGTATGTGTATGTGTGTGTGTGTGTGTGTGTGTGTGCTTGTGTCAGACACCCTGACCTTTACATAAGGAGTAGGTCTCTGTCTGGACTCTGTCTGAAAAGCTTTTACAGAATCAGATGCTGTTTTATTGGCAATCTGTTGTTTTAAATTGCAGTTGTGTATATTTTATCATTTGCATTATTTAAACAGTTATTTATTTATTTATGTTTCATAAAAAATGCCCAAACCAACAGTATAAGTGAAATGTCACTGATTGTCTGGTTCTGTTATAAGGATCTGCTGCTGTTCTTGCTTTTACGTCACTTTTAATATCTTTGGGTTTTTGACTGTTGGTTGGACAAAACCAAAACCAAAACTGATATTTTATATATTAAGTGATTACTTGAATTTCAGTGTCAGGCCATGTCACTCTGTGCTTGACTTTCACTGAGGTATAGAAACTATCAAAGAAAAAAAAATACATTCACAGGTGCGCTGTTGGACTTGGATATTATGAAAAGGTCAAAACCACATATGAACTATTTTTCTTATATCAGATTATTTTTACTTTACTGAGAAGTTTTAATCCAGATTCACAGAAATTCATAGACGATGCACTTATGTTTCCTACTCACATACATGTGACATAGGTGCTTTATTTGTCATACAGCTGAAGAACAATACCAGCAAATATAAAAAAAACAAATGGATGCCTCAACATATATGCACATATACAGGGAGACTGTTAACAGGTTAAAAACTGAGGTATGTTTATGTAAATAAAATAAGTTGTTTATTTTTTTCAGGTTAAGAAACAACAGAGTCATACAACTGTGTTTTTCTATCATTTAGTAAAATCAGTTAACTGTTGGATAAAGTAACTGACTGAATGAGTCTGTGACAGAGTTGTAGTAAAGGCATAGTCCACTGATATGACTAGTATTGCACTTCCATGCAGTTGAAGACTTAAAAAGGAATGATCAAAATGAACACAGCACAGGATGATGAATCCTGACTTTTAGTCCCAAGCATGGGTCAAAATCTAATCCACACTGCATCCTACACCTCCAATAATGCATCTGGGTAGAATCTTTTTATCGCCTCCGGCTTGGTAAATGCTCATGTTTTGAAAATCTGTAATTTTCAAGCTTGAGCTGAGATAACCACGATGACACCACAGGGTTATTTTCTCAAGACGTGACTAAAACTGACCATGATGAGTAAACAGATCTTTGTTGAACCTTTGTTTCTGCAGCCCAGCTGGAGTTTGTCCAGATCCTGGTGATCGTGGTGGTGATGATGGTGATGGTGGTGGTCATCACCTGCCTGCTGAACCACTACCGCCTGTCAGCACGCTCCCTCCTCTCCAGACACGCCCCCGCACGCAGGAGACACCTGCCACTGGCCAACGTGAGTCAAACGCCACATTCACACCTGGTCTGTCACTAAACAAGACTGTAGAAGTGGGTCTTATGAAGCCTGTTTAAAATCTGACCTCAGCTTTTCTTTATTTTATACAAATCATTCCAACTTATATAAATGAGTTTTACATGAAACCGTGTGGGTTCTGTCTGGGTACTCCGGCTTCCTCCCACAGTCCAAAGACATGGCTTCATAAGACAATTTGATAACTCTCTTAAATTGCCCGTGGGTGTGAATGTGAGTGTGAATGGTTGTTTGTCTATATGCGTTGGCCCTGTGATGGACTGGTGATCCGTACAGGGTGTATGTACCCCAGCTGGGATAGGCTCCAGCCCCCCCACGACCCTTGATGGATAAGCGTTATAGATAATGGATGGATGGATGAAACTAAATGAGTTTGTTGAGCCACATGTGTCACCCAGGCTATTTGGGGTTTATATTTTATTGACAGTTTTATATCAGAATTCATAGGTTTGTATCCATCTTTTCATCTACTTGTGACAGTACACAGCCACACTGGTATGAATCAGGGTAAAAAACAGTAACATTTGGCTGTTGAATACAGCTTCTTTAGTCTTACAGAGACTACTTACTGTCCATTTAAATTTCATTTGAACTTGGGATTAAATAACTTTAATATATATATAATATAATATGAGGATAAATTGCAAGGTGTCATCATCTTTTCTTTTCTATGGAAACCAAGTTTCTTGTTTACATGACATTTAGAGAAATCAATTTACCGCAGAGAGTCGACTGTAACCAGGTTACTTAGAGTTCTCAGCTCTTCAGCTCCACTTAAATCAAAATAAAACTTTGTGCTTTCTGTTTAATTTACTGGAGGTCAAGTAAAGTCAGTTTATTCGCAGAGCACTTGATAAAACATCACGTGTCAAGTCAAAGTGTTTTTACACAGAGTTTTAAAAGTAGAATGAAATATTTAGATTTAAAAAACAGAAACAAAAGTTAAAGGTGTCTGGTTTCATTTGTCTCCGGTACATTACTACTTTGATGCTATGTTGGTAACTGTGACTAGATGTGGCTGTCTGATTTCTTAAGATGCTTACTTTTCCAAAGTTGTCAATTTGGTCGAACTCTCCACATCTGAGGCTTTGGATAGCCAAATTAAAAATGTTTAAAAATGGCTAAATAATGATGGAGAAACAGTTGCTAAAACATGTGAATTCTTGTAGAAATATCAGGTCAGATTTTTATTGTATGCAACAAGCGTGGACAGCAGATACTTACTGTATGTGTCACAGGAAAACAAAGCAGACTGTTTAAATGCAAATGTACATTTATGGAGTCAAAAAAAATAAATGAAAGAAAATATTTGCACCTTTGTGTGGTTGCAGTTATACAGCAGTCAAGTGTAGTTAGTTTCTTGACTGATAAAGTTAACATGATTCAATAACATTACATGCAAACAAATCTTCCATAAACAATCCAACTCCTTTACAGCAAAATTAAAATTATGCAAAGATAAAGAAATAAATGAAAATGTGAGAATTTAATATATGAATGATAAAAGCTGTAACAAAACTGCAACTATCTTGTCTTTACAATTACAGTTAATTATCATTATTTAACAGACTTCCTACAGTGCAGGCTGAGCTGATTAGCTGTTGTCTCAGTAGCTTGGTCTCAGTGAGGAAAAGTTGCTAATGAAAGAATCTGAAGAAAAAGCGAGTCTGAGGAACACTGAGTGACAGCATGTGATCATGGTGATTAGACACTGCTGCAGGCTAATGCTAACACACTGACTCAATTCTTCATTAACGGCCGTGGCCGCTCGCGACGACTATTTCAAGAAACACAGACACACACATACACAGTAACGCACACACTGACTTACACCTGGGGCTTCTTCAAACATATGACTTCACTTGTGCTTCCTGAATCACCTGCTACTGAATCACTGTGTGTGCGTGTGTGTGGCTCTGGTCGACAAATTAGGTATGAGTAAAGGATGAGGCATAAATGTGCACACACACACACGCAGACAGACAGACAGGCACACACCACAGCTCCTGATAAGCTCAGGGGACTCATAGTGTCCTAGTTAATTTGGATTAACAGACAGACACACTGACACACATACAGTCAGACACGCAGGCAGACAGACGGGCAGGAAACAAGAACCAGAGAACAAAAAAAAGAGAAAGAAACCTGCACAAAAGCTGTAAAGTTCCTTCCAGACATTTTTATAGAGGTGAAGAACTGCTTTTGTCGTCTCCTTTACTGCAAGGCATCGAGACACAACTGATTTCAATTTCCTTTAACCGTGTGTTTTCAATCTGGGGAAGAAATCAGTCCAAGTTCATCACTCAGTGTATTCTCCAGTCAGTAATAGATTCATGGAGACTGATGGCAATTTTTAGAAACCAGTTGTTAACTAGACAAAACTTTATTGATCTAAAAACTGCCCCACGTTTTGATGAATTAAGCAGAAAACAGATGTGTGAAATTGGAGATGTTTTCTGGCATTACCAAGTTGTAAAGATATTACAGTAAGATCTCCACTAAGATAAAAAGACAACATTTAATGAAAGTATGGGGACTTACAGTATGGCAGTGAGAGTCTGTTGTGCATCAGTGGAGCCCTCTAGTGGCCAAAATAACAATGAATAGCACAACAGAGCTGTGTGCAAAATCTAAACATGTTTCAGGTCAGAGCTTGATTAATACAATAAATCAATTTTGCAATAATAACTTGTAGCATATCGTACACCATTTGAAGCTGTAGGCTGTTAAAACAATTTGGACTGAGTCCTTAAATATGGTACATACAGTATACTCACACCACACTCTGTCTCACTCTGTCAGGTTTGTTTAAATTGACTTAATTGCCAAAGCACAAAAGGTGGAAATAATGCTAAAAATACACGTTAGACCTTTGGTGAATAGGTTAAAATTAATCGGTGAAATTACTCACTTGCTCTCTCTGTCTTTCTCTTTCTTTCTCAGGAGGGGGGTCTGTGGTCCTCTGAGGGAACGGGGACAAACAGTGGTCTGAATGAGGTGAGTTTTGCTTTAATCAACAGCCAAGGAGATAAAGAGATAACCAAGAAGCATGTATTTGTTAAATGTTACATACATTATGACACAGCAGTAATTCGATGTCACTCCTCTCACAGCACCAGGTGTATAACCCCCGCCCTCCAGACCGAGGGGTCCACTCATCCTACCTTCAGCGGGAGCCTCAGCATGCCCAGTCCCAGACGCAGCCTCCAATCCAGTCTCAGCGCTTCCAGCACACGTACGCCCCGAGTCGCTTCCAGCCGACGTACCCCTACCTGCCCCAGAGCTTCATCGATCTTCCCCCCACCATCTCCCTCTCAGACGGGGAAGAGCCCCCGCCCTACCAGGGCCCCTGCACCCTGCAGCTCCGAGATCCGGAGCAGCAGATGGAGCTGAACCGCGAGTCGGTCAGAGCGCCGCCCAACCGAACAGTGTTCGACTCCCACCTCCTCGACCCATCCAACTCCTGTCTGCAGGCCAGGTACTGACGCAGTGTCACTTGCAGTGTACATATTCACAGATTCACTATTACCTGCAGGAATAATAATAATAATTTTTCTCCCATCTGTCCTATTTATCCTTGTTGTTCTGCTTTCAGTCTGCAGGCCCCTCCTCCAAGTGTCCATTCAGGCATCAGTGTGTTAGAAGCCCAGGAGGCCTTGTCCCGGCAGCAGAAGCAGGGCTCTCGAGTAGAGGGAGCTCCCCCAACCTACAGCGAGGTGATCGGGCACTACTACCACCCGACGTCCCTGAATTCCAGCCACAACCATCGGACTGTATCATCCTCACAAGCGCCCCCGTCCTCGCTCATACACGGTCTGCTCCGACCTCCGCCTCAGCAGCAAGGAAGTGTGGACAACAGGAATGCAAGGAATACAAAGGAGAAATCCCAGAAGCCCCAGCAGGTGTGACAGTACTGCTTCCTCTTTCCTAGCCTGCAGGAAAAACCGGGATTATGTCTCACCGTTTGGGAAACAGTCAGAAGCCAACAAGGAACAACCTGGTCGATGGTAAAAATCCACTCTGAATGGTTTAAGAGCTGGTTAGTTGTAGTTGTAGCTGACGCAGTTTCCCCTCTTCATGGATCGGGCTAGGACTGGGAAGCAGCAGCACACGCTGGCTTCTCATTAGGTAAGAACACCTAGAAACCACATCACTCCTGCAGAGCACAGTCGCAGGAGAACATCTGGTACTTCTTGCTCCACAGCTTCCTACTTCCTGTCTGAGAGGCACTTCAGATGAACCCATGATGATGATGTCAGAGAAGGAGGTCAAAGGGTGGAGAGGGGAAAGGTGGCTACAGATGCCTCCCTCCTCCCTTAACAACTCCACCTCATCCCTCCTCTATCAGACTGATCGAACTAGTCTTCATTCATTATAAATATTTACTTGTTCTGTTTGTTTCTATAGAACTTTTTGTTTGTTTGTTCGTCTTCGCGCTTACAAGAAAATTTCTATTCAGGCAAATGAAACGAAATGTGGCAGTCATCTTTTAAGGAGTCATCAGGTTTTAGGATTTGTTTTGTTTTCTAGTGATAATCCCCCGCTCGCTGCTTTGACTCCGTTTAGCTCTGTTCATGACTGCACAGTCCAACGTTGGCAGTGACTCCTGCACCAGGCTTTAGCTGTATCACTGAGACATGTTAGCACACGAGAACATTTCCAGAAAGAGTTTAGATGTAGTTAGCATTTATCTTAAACTAGCTTACCAGTTGTAGCACAGTGCTAAAAGTCCTTGAGCTAAACGTTCTGCCTTATATCGACCAACCGATGCAGGAGTTGTCGCTGAATTTTTAATTTTTTTTATGTTATGTTTCCTGAAGAAGGTTTGCACAAAGTTCAAGACTGTTCACCACAGAAAAAGAAAAAAATCCGCAATATGATTGATAAGAGAGAAAATAGAGAAAGTAGGGGTATTTTTCTAAACTAGATGGATTCTTATCAGTAAAGACTTTTTTCTGTTTGTTTTTATATGTTGTCTAGTTTTAGAAAAAAGAAACAAACATCTGTAATCTGTTGGGGTGCCAACTTTCACGTTGAACATTTTGCTACATACGTGTTGGCATGTATATACGTTACATAAGGAGTATATATACAGACATGTATGCAAACCGAGAGCGGACTTAAAAAGCACGAATTTAGAGTTATTTATATAATTGCTGAAAAGAATTGCACTATTTTTTTAGTATGCGCAGATGGAACGTGTGAGAGAGACTTTTATTGTGAAGGAGCTCTTTCTATTGAGACGTAAACACAAAGAGAGAGTCCTGAAACCACGGGAGACTTAAAGGGTCGGACCACATCAGTGCACAGCAGCCAGTATCATCAGAACATATCATGGGGAGATTCTGACTTTGGTCCAGCGGACTCGGACCAACCATTACTGTACCATTGATGTTTAAAAAAAAAAAAAAAAAAAAAAAAGAATCCCTGGTTTATGCAAATGTCCGAGTCCCGCGAGCCAACCACAAGTCAGCATCCATCCTGATGGGCCCAATCAGAAACTCTGTTCGTAGCTTTTTTCTCTCTCTCTCACCCTATTGGCCGAATCGTTAGCCAATCCCAAAGCAGGCTGTCACTACCTCGACCAAACAAGTCAAGCACATACGAGTTTGCTTCACGTTAATCAGATAAACAGATGTCTGAACCAATCAAGACAATGTGTAATGTAACAGTAGAGAAGAGTAAAGTAGATTAGGATGTAGTAGATTTAGCTTTTAATCCTGTTGCGTGTAATTTTTATTTGAATGTCAAGAGTTTTTGTTCACCGGGTGAGAGGAGAGCGGGAACCTAGCAGATCCAGTGACACCTAACGTCCCCTTTGTAGTGCACTACTCAGGAAGGAAGCCAGGTCGCCCTACAGGCCCAAAATGTGTGATACACTGACTGTGCACTGCTGTGGCCACACACAAACACACAAGATCAACATGTCTGGTCACACACCTGCAGTTTCATCTCTCCTGCCTTTTCAACAAACAAAGACAGTCTCCTGTGGTGAGTTTCTCTCTCTTGCAGGCATCTCTGAGCACTTTACTGCACCAGGAAAGAGACAACAATCTTCTGTCAGCCAGTGTCAGCCAGGATGAAACTTTAAAACTACAGTCAGACCTTTACATTTTCTAGATTTAACTCTCCAACCTTTAGAGCCACACTTTTAAAAGATGCAAAGACTTGTGCTCCAAAACTTAAACTTAAGTCTGTATAACCTGTAATACTTATGATTAGGGCTGGGTATTTTCTGGAGGTTTTTCAGTACTACAAATAAAACACCTTACTTTAAGAATCAAATACTTCACTTTGAGAAATATAAATGGCTTTTTCTTCACCCTTCCTTTAAATATGCAGCTGTACAAGAACTTTAGCTAAATAAAATACAGTCTACAGTTGGAAAAATCAGGAACTAGTGTATTGATGTATTGAGGTTCAATACCTAAAAACCGACCCTTTGAAAGATTAGTCACCTTGTGTTCTTTCAAAAATAATTTGGTCTATTTCATATTTCTATTTTACCTCTTCCTGTATGTTTCAGTTTTGGAACAGAACTCTTTGTGTTGAATACAGCACAAAATGGGTTGTCGCAAACTAGACACGCTGAAGTGTTGAAAAGTGACACGAGTGTTAATAGCAACTCGTCTTGTGTCATCTCTTTAAGAGTGTGGTAATAAAGATAAAACGATTGTTAGCTAACTAAAGTAAAAGATTAGAGTAAATAGACATTTCTAGTTTTTCTCTTTTAAGTTGCTGCTTTTAAAAGTGTTCACTCTTTTAACCCTGTGGTCTGACCAGTTATTCTGGATTTATATTAATGTGAAGGCACCACAGGCAGACCCCAAATGAAGCCAGCGCCCTCTAGTGTCCAGTCTTTATGCAACAGCGCCCTCCACAGAGACCAAACTGAACTGCAGCCAAAACTCCTGAAGCTTAACTTCTGAGCCTGAGGAGAGAGGAGCGTTAAAGGCCAAAAAAAAAAAAAAAAGATGTTTTATAATCTGATATGTGAATATTGAATTCCTTTGTCTTCTCTTTCATTTTGAAATCACAGATGTCTGTGGCTGAATGTACAGACCACCAGTTTCTGTCACATTTGAGACACAGAACTGAGCATCAGTTTTTCAAAACAATAAATCCCTTTAGATCTTTGGAAACTCCAGATGGTCATTAATCAACACTTGCTGCCATTTTGAGAATCCTCAGAGTCCCCTAAACATTTGGACAAAAAAAAAGTATAATAGCTGCATAATTTAAAAAAAAAAAAGGTGTGACTCTGTATCCTGAGCTGAAAGAGACATGTCCCTGTACAACCAGGACAATGTAAACATACTTAAATGTATATACGTTTTGTTATATTCTTTTCCATATTTTCATCATATAATCAACAGTTAAACATTTTTATTTTTCTTGTAATTTAAAAAACAAGCAAGGACATATTTCTGATAATCTGGTTTAGGAAAAAGAGTCACATCTTTGGAAGCAAATCATTTTTATTGTACAGCTGTTGGATTTCTTTTTATCCAGACATGTAGAGAAGTCTTTGGGGAGGCTGTAAATACCTTTAAAACAGCTGTAAGTGTTTTAAAAAGATTGTCAGGGTGGTACAGGTCTGATGTTGTCATGTCTGTCTAAACAGGAAATTAGTTCATACATTTTTTTCTACTTAAAGAGACATGAGTATGCTTAGTTAGATTAAAACCCTGCAACTAGGAGAATTAAGAAAAGCATACTCTTACATACACTTTAACTTCTGTGATGTGAAAGAAGACAAAAAGTTAAGACAAATAATCAAAAGCCATTTCTGTGCAATTCACCTTCCCTCTGTCTTGTTTACTGTCTCTCTTTCTCCTTTGCTCCTGTGCTGCACTGCCGTGTTAGCATTTTTATATTTAATGACAAGCACTTGAAGAAGAAAAAAAAATCATGATCTAAAGAAATTAATCTCTTGACCCAAAGGAGTGATGATTGGATCAATCAAAGTATGAATCACCTTTCACCTTGTTATGAGATTATGAGCCTGGTCCTAAAGCAAATTTAGCTAACTTATTTACCTTTCGTTTTACCTTTCCTCTCCCTTCCTTTCCCTCCCCAACTATGATACTTGTGCTTGGACCAGGCAGTTTTCTTTTTTAAAATGGTTTGGTTTCCCTGCTCTGGAGGGTTTGCAGCGGGTATGAGAAGGCTGGACGGGCTCTGATCAGGGCTTCACTGTAGAAACTAATTATATTAATAATAATTTACCTGTAGTTGATTTGAAGAGAAATAAAACAGTGTAGGATCAATCTCTCGCTTCAGGGAAACCTGCGCTGGCTGATGATACAAAAAAAAAAAAAAAAAGACAGGATGAGAGGAAGGGAAACTCCTAAAGTGGCTCGGTGGAAACACAAAACACACATTTACTCACACAGACACACAGATAATGATGCACCACACTGCCTACACAAACACACTGGTATGTTTACATGCAGAGAGATGAGAGCAGCTGTCCCGTGGTTCAATGAGTTTCTACCTTTCTTTAACCACTGTTGATGAAAGGATAGGTGTTACCCTTTCTTCATTCATAGTCACATGCCCATATGTTTGTCGGAAGAGTTACTGGTGGCTGTAATCATTCCTCCTCCATGCCATACTGGTTGTGAAGAGATTCCCATGTTGCATAATTAAACTTTAAGATACTCGGGAGAAAATCCACAGTCCTTATTCTGTGTAAAAAAAACATTCTGACAGGAAAAGTTCCACATGTTGGGAAATACACTCTTTCTTGCTGAGAGTTAGATGAGAAGACTGACACCTCTCTCATCCTGCAGGGTAAATATGAAGCTACCACCAGCAGCCAGCTAACTCTTAAAAAACCATTAACAAGTGAGCTTTAGAGGTGCTGGTCGGTGAGTTTTGTTATCGTTTTGGGCAGAGCCAGGCTAGCTGTTTCCCCGTTTCCAGTCTTTGTGCTAAGCTAAGTTAGCCCTCTGGCTGTAGCTTCCTATTTTGCATACAGACATGAGAGTGGTATCAATCTGATCATCTAACTCTCAGCAAGAAAGCTAATTAACATCTCCCAAAATGTCAAACTTATCCACTGAACATGGACTCTTGAGAACCAGTGGTGAAGGACAGTGTGGCTTTGTTTTTCATTTTTGAAGATTCCTGGTTGTATTGTTTGACTCTTCAAACAAACATATCTGCATGTGAGAATTATGTTAAGAATGACTTGAAAAAAATCCAAACTTTGCTTTAAAGTTCAGTTTGAGTCAACTGACCCAAATCCACATACACATATGAAACCAATCAGGGCTTAAATCTCTAAAAATCTGTCTAGACCGGTGATAATCTGTGTCTGTTTGAACTGGTCACATGTTTCTCTTTGCTTTAAGCCAGCGTGAAGGCAGTGTGTCAGTTAGTTAGCATATTAGCTTATACAGCTACAGTGTTTTTGTAAAGTCAGTGGTCGACGTCTCTTCCCAGAGCGATGTCAGTGTGCTGCTAATGTACACCGACTTGCCCTGGGAAAGACCTCCAGCTGTCTAGACAAAAACTAAACACACACACACACAGAGCAGACTAAATAAACTAACCTAAGAACCAGACCTTCCACACACACAGGTGCACTTTCATTTATTCATGTTCAGTTTTTCTCTCTTATTGTGGACCACACAGGATAGCAAAAACATTTATCTCACACACAGACACACACACACCTGCCTCCCCTCTCCCCCTCCCCCCTCTTCCTGTCTGAATGAGCTCTACCTGTTCCCTAGAGATGCCTGCTCGTCCAATGACAGAGCTCCTTTTCAGACCGGCCCTCGCTGCCATTGGCCGGCTGTCTTTTGGTCTCCCTGGTAACGTTCGTCGTTTATTATTGTTGCTATGTCGTTACAAGTGTGCCTGCCTGTGCTGAGACGGGCAAAAATGTGAGTGGCTAGTTTTGGGCTGTCAATCATCCCAGGCCACGCCTCCTTACTGTCTCACATGATGATGATGATGATGATGATGATGATGATGATTGGATGATGATGATGATGAGATTGAGGATAATGATGATGAAGATGTTTTTGATAGTGATGCCGCAGAGAGCGTTGCAATACACCTACTATTTGCCTTTTTGATAATATTAGTCATATTTTAACGTAGTGTGCTAAATGTAAGTTTTTTTATTGTTGTTGTTGTTGTTATTGTTGTTTATTCACTTGAGAACAAAAAAAGGTCAGTTTATTATCAATCCACTGATCACACAAAAGTTTTTTTGTTTTTACTTGTAAAACCAACTTTGAGAGTGTAAAACTACCTAACACACAAAAAGCTGCAGATCACTGGGGGAGGACATGTAAATACGAGAAAATGTACTTCTGCTTTTAAGTGCCCTTTCCAGTTTAAAGTGTGCGTGTTAATGTGTGCAGCTGTTTGAAGAGTGTGACTCATCGGGGGATAAAAGCAACGAATCCCCTGCATTTTTACGTACATCACCTGAGAACAGCTCATATTTAGGCTAGATAGATTTGTGCAAACCGCCGCTGTACACTCACTTGATCATTTTGGAGCACATTTTTGCTCACGCACTTACAAGTTCAAGTATACTTCTTTGTGCATATACAAACATCAAGTCCCTGCTAACCCAGTCCACTACACCCCTAATCATCATCACGTCTCCTCGCCCGGCCCAGCGTCTACATGTGTGCCTTCTGGTTGCCGGTGTTCAGCGGAGACCTCATCTGTCTGTAAAATGCATCGCAGTGCAATGAACTCCTCAAATACTCTATTACTGTTGTCTTTTGACACTTAGACACTGGACAGCGCCAACATGTACAAGAAAAATATGACTGTGACATGGCCATGATGTGTGGAAGCCCGTTCACACCAGGAAAAAAAAAAGAACAAAAATCAAGAAGAAGGAAGTGCGCATTGCTCAACATTTATGTTGTCATGACAACTGAGCAACAGCTCCACATGCTGAAGAAGATCATGTGATGTGATTGAAAGCTACGGAACAACTACTGAGTGAGACTTGTTTTAGATGTTTTAGTTTTAAAATCTGACCTTCTCAGTCCAAATTATGAGATTTACTATCTGTTTTTAGTATCTCATGATTTTGACTCGCAATGAGTTTTATCTTTTTTTTTTTTTTTTTCTTTTTTGTGACGTGAATGGGCTTCCATAATCATGGAAAAAGATGTCAAATACAACAAATTTTGCTTGCTAGGTACTCATGCTGCATTCCAGAGATGTCTCAGAAAGAAAGTTATTTTACTTCTGACATTTAATGGAAAGCAACATGTGAAACACCTTTTCATTTCTGTTCCTCTAAACACACACAACAGTCCAGTTTTCTGTCCACAGCATCATTAAAGACATTTCCAAAGAAGGAATCATCCTAAACAAACAAACAAAAAAAAACCAAGAGTCACACTTGACTTAACTTTTCTGTTATTTTTATTTTCTGGACAAACATTTTGCTTTAGAGATGCCTTTTTCTAGTTTCTGTAACTCTCTTGTCAGTATTTTAAGTACACAGTAACACATACTAGTACCAGTTTGAAAGAAAAAAAAAACATTGTACCATTAACACTTGCTGATAGTAAAACTGGAAAGTATGAAGCAAAGTGTTTTCCTCTTTTGTGTTTTTGCTCATTCTGCATCGTTGTGTTCTCTTCTGCTCGCTCTGCTCTTGAATCAGCGTCACGTGTGGCGCCTTTCCTTTGACAATGTTGAAGAAAAAGATATGAAAACACTCTCATTTGGTTGCAGTATGTATGTGTGCGTATTTAAACAAGCCTCGATATCTTAACAGGACACGACGCTCATCCGCCACAGTGACTATTGTAGAAGTCTTCCACCTGTCGTTGAGTTTTTATCCTGCAAGCATGTAAAAAATGTGGGACTTGAACAATAGATCAGTTTGCTCTGGTCTGGATTCCTACATCTACATCTGGTCCGGGAGTTTTAAGAGAAAATAATGTGATTTTGTCCAGAAAAATATTCAAGAAATCATCAGCTGTGTCAGGACCAGATGTCAGATAAGAAGCGTAGGAACCCTGATCTGTTCTTGTAGAAAAACGATGGATTTCCCTGAATTTAAATTTAGCACCAGGCTCATGAATCTTCCTTTGAAGTACAACATGAACACAGCGCTGAAAAAAATTGAGGGTTTAAATCCAGTCTGTTATTTGTCACAGCATGGCTCACACAGTTATATAGAGGCCTACTTATTCTCAATGATAATAATTGCTTATTTGTGTATTAAAAACAGTTTATTTTAATTTATATTGGATGGTCTACGTGTTGCCGGGTTTGTTATGTTGTTATTTTCTTCTATGTTTGTTACAAACAGAAGACAATGGTTTATCGTTGTTGTCACAGAACATGGTATGAATCGGACACATTTCAGTTAGCCTTCGATTTAAAAAATGAATAAAAAGGTTTTATAAATACATCTGTCTGTCTCCTGTTATTTATTTGTTGAGTTGTGTCATTTCAGTATGCTGAACCCAACAGTGACTTCCCTTCCTTTAATCCAAAATGATGAAGGTTTCCTTTTGCATTTTTAATCACCTCCGCCAAGGAGGTTATGTTTTCATCTGTTCTGTTTGTTTGTCAGCAGGTGGAGGGATGGGACATGGGCCAGAGAAGGACGCACTAAATATTAGTGCAGATCCAGTCAAACGAACAGATCCAAGAATTTTTAGATCATTTTCCTTAACATCGCAAGTGGTTTTTGACTGGTTTATGATGAATTATGCTACTCAAAACTACTGCAGTTCTCTCTCTAGATGTAATCAGAAGTACACAATGTTGTTATTTAAAAAACAGCATGTCGTATTTATACATCAAACTGGAAATATGCTGGATGGCAAGGCAGCAGTTTGTTATCTCTAGTGAGCAGGAAAGAAAGTTGTTCATACATGTACATTATTTTCATTTATGCATTTATACATATATTTTTTAATCATATACATGCACTCAGTGGCTGCTTCATTAGGTACACCTTTCTAAAATGTCTTTGCCGCCAGAAAAGCCTGAATTCTTTGTGGCATGGATTTGACAACATGCTGGAAACTTTCATTAGAGATTCAGATAGCATCATAGAGTTGATGCAGATTTGTCAGCTGCACATTCAAGCTCTGATTCTCCTGCTCATGTCCCACAGATGCTCTGTTCGATTAATTGTTAATGGCAAATGGATTACACTTAACATAGAGCTTTCTACCTCAAGTGCTCTTCAACATATGGACAAGAGGAGCTGGGGCTCAAACCAGCAACCCTGCAGTTAGTGGATGACCTGCTCAGCCTCCTGAGCCTGAGCTGCTTACATCCACTTAATATTCTCATGAGTATTTTCGCCCTCAGACTTTAAAATGAAATAAAATCAAATCAAAGTAAATAAAATGATATAATTTAAAAATGGTCTTCCTTAAGAAATTAAGCTTTGAAAAGTGACATGATGGCCTGGTCTCCTTTTGATATGTTTATACAGTGATATGTCATGTGGCTGCACAAATACAGACGTGATTTCAACCTGCACATTCTCTCAGCGCATGATACGCCGGGCCAATCAGGAGCGAGCGTCAGCGCACTTCAGGTAGCTGAACAGAAGGACCGCAACACCTGTAAACAAACTGTTCAGTTATCCTGTTTTGGACTTCTGAAAGTTATGTGTGAAACCCAACAAGGTAAGTTACACTTATTCCGCCTCGTTTCCACACAGTTTCTCTTCCTGTTCGTAATTCCGTATAATATACGAAGTACACCTCCCAGTGTTTAAAGCAAGGAAATGCTTGTGTTTACGGACGGTTAGAAGTGCTAATTTAAACGCTAATGTTGTCAGTTTTCACGTCCAGTTTTATGTACTGTGATGAAGTTGGTCTGCAAGGTGTGTAGCCAGTTTTGTGAAATATTTTGAAGTCGTATGAAACACTATTCACGCACTCTGTTTAAGTTACACAGCTAGCATGCTACCCGCGTTAGCTAAATACGCGGTCAAAAAGTTAGCTAAGTCGCTTTTATGCTAACTTCCGGTGGCACGGTGCATACGGTCTGCCCGAGGTCCGCTGGAAAAAAAAAAATTAAACGTACTAGAGGCTAATTAATATATTACATTATCAATATATTAATTCTGGACAGAAATTAAAATATTGGTGGTCACGGAGGTAAATAATCTAGTGATAACACTGATATTCAAATCCTTACACACACACACACACACACACATATAGTTGCTATGGCTTGTGTAATTGTGTAATTATACTACTACCCTCATCGTACACTTTATTATTTCCTTGTATTTCAGAGCCACATTCAACTCCATAGGCGTTTGCTGTTTTTCTGTAGTCATGGCCTGTGTAATGTCACCCAGCATCCAGCAGGTGGTGCTCTTTACTCAAGTCTGATTAGAAGTGAATACACGGTCACGTCTTGTGGTGGCGTGTGGTGTCCGTGTCAGTTGAAAACACAACAGCTGTGTGTGTGTGTGCGTGACAGTTCAAACTTTAATTAATTCTGCTCATTTTTTTCACAGCAGATATTTTGACTAGTCACAGCAGGAAGAACACAGGTGAAACTAAAAATATTAACAACAGCTCCATTGTCAGAGTGAGTCAGCGTGAAGCCACGAAATAAAGTGTATCCATTAATCATATTAATATTTACAGCTGTGCACTTCCTTCTGTGACTTCCCAATAGATGCACCTGTCTCATTCCATTTATAATTACTTCACCTGCTGTAATTACAGTCAGGCTTTTTAATTTGCCCAGTTTCACATTACATAATTCTTTTCACTGCTGGTTAAGGCCAGTTTATAAAAGTGCTCTGCACCAAAGCACATTTACTCATGCACTGCACTTACAGTAAATACAACTTAAAGGGTTTTTT